>QEOT01007629.1:513373-527684 GCA_003123785.1 Pterocarya stenoptera
CCCCCCCCCCCCCCCCCCCCCCCCAATAAGCCTGCTATCATATCTCTCTGCAAGTCAGTAAATTGGCCAACTTGGTTTGCTAGACCACAAACATTTCTTCGATTTTCAGTTCAACTCTTTTTACCATTGTGAATCTAACCATATTGCCTAGAATACTTCTTGTCCAGTCCATGTCATGACTCTGTATAATTGAGTCATCATTTTTCTCACCTGGGCCATCCAAATGGAACCATATAATGAACAGGGATTTCACGCTCTTAAGGTTTAAGGTGCCTAGATTTAGCACATAGGAATGCAAGTTTATGGTAGAAGAAACTCCAGCAAGGTTTTTCTGAAACATGTATGCGCGCGCAAGCAATTCTTTCTTTTAGATTTTTTTGGATCTCTGCACTTCCACTTATCTAATTCTCTCTCTTTCAGGCCAATATCTGATGTTTCCAGTGATCTTACTGTTGAAGTCGGAGCCTCAAGCTTTGCACTTCATAAGGTAAGGAGGGTATATCATTAGTTTTGCATTTTTGTGTATCATGTAAGAGATCATTTGCTGTTCTTACTGTTCCATGCTTAAACCTCACTGTATGTAGTCCTAAAATATACAAATCTAATCATAAATTATCTCTGTGAATCCAGTCCTGCATTTGAGTCTTTTAAGATAATTCAACTCTGAAAATTCATTATGCCAATCTCCATGGCTGAAAAATTCTACTGTTAGGAATGAAACTACCGACAATTCTTGAGAATGAGTAGATGTTTGATAAATCAATGAGATTAAAATGAGGATAAAGAAGAAAGAGAAGGAAAAGAGAACTTCACCAGAAGCTTTTGTCATATTCTCATGGTTCTTTTGCAGTTCCCTCTAGTTTCCAGAAGTGGAAAAATCCGGAGGCTGTTGTTGGAAACAAAAGACTCAAAAATTTCACGCATAAGTCTCCCTACTGTTCCTGGTGGACCAGAGGCATTTGAGCTAGCAGCAAAGTTCTGTTATGGAGTAAATGTTGAGATCACACTCTCAAATGTGGCTATGCTACGTTGCACAGCTCATTTCCTGGAAATGACAGAGGAGTTGACAGAGAAAAACATGGAAAGTCGAACTGAAGCATATCTAAAGGAGCTGGTGCTCCCAAATATATCAAGCTCAATATCTGTTCTGCACCGTTGTGAAAGCCTATTGCCAATATCTGAAGATATCAACCTGGTTAGCAGGCTTATCAATGCAATTTCCAATAATGCATGCAAAGAGCAGCTCACCTCTGGCTTATTAAAACTTGACCATAATTTCCCCGTAAAAAATATTCCAAACATGGAACCAGATACACCAGCAGACTGGTGGGGGGAATCACTCACAGTGCTTAATCTTGATTTCTTCCGACGGGTTGTGTCTTCTGTAAAATCTAAGGGTCTAAAACAGGATCTGATTAGCAAAATTCTGATAAACTATGCCCAGAATTCTCTTCAAGGACTTGTAGGCAAGGACTCCCACCTGCTCAGGGTAAGTCTCATGGATTCGGAACTGCAGAAGAAGCAAAGAGTCATTGTTGAAGCAATAGTTAGCTTACTACCAACCCAATCAAGGAAAAGTTCAGTTCCAATGGCATTTCTCTCAAGTTTGTTGAAAACAGCAATAGCTGCATCAGCATCTACTTCTTGCAGATCGGATTTGGAGAGGCGGATTGGTCTGCAACTGGACCAGGCAATTCTCGAAGACATCCTACTTCCGGCAAATTCACATGGAAACAACCACAGCACCCTTTATGATACAGATTCACTCTTGAGGATTTTCTCCATTTTTCTTAACTTGGATGAGGATGATGAGGAAGATAATCACTTGAGGGATGAGAGTGAAATGGCATATGACTTTGACAGCCCTGGATCTCCAAAACAAAGCTCAATTCTCAAGGTATCAAAGTTATTGGACAGTTATCTTGCAGAAGTTGCAATTGACTCAAACTTGATGACATCAAAGTTCATAGCACTCGCAGAACTGCTTCCAGACCATGCTCGTATAGTAAGTGATGGATTGTACAGAGCTGTGGACATATTTCTCAAAGTGAGCTACTCTCTCTCTCTCTCTCTCTCTCTCTCCCTTCCTCTCTCTATCCTCCATAAGCAATTAAACATTATCATTTAGAAATTTGCTTTCAAGATTCTAAGCACCAAAGATGTGCTTCTAATCACAGGTTCATACAAATATTAAGGATTCTGAGCGCTACCGACTTTGTAAGACAATTGACTGTCAGAAACTATCCCAAGAAGCTTGCAGTCATGCAGCACAAAATGAAAGGTTGCCTGTGCAGATGGCAGTCCAAGTCCTATACTTTGAACAAATCAGGCTTCGGAATGCCATGAATGGTGGTGGCCAAAACCAATTCTTCTTTGGCGCAAACAATGGCCAATTCCCTCAACGTTCAAGCAGTGGTGCAGGAAGTGGAGCCATCTCACCAAGGGATAACTATGCATCAGTTAGAAGAGAGAACCGAGAGCTGAAGCTTGAAGTAGCAAGAATGAGAATGAGGCTTACCGACTTAGAGAAGGATCATGTGTCTATGAAGCAGGAGCTTGTCAAGTCCCATCCTGCCAATAGGCTATTCAAGTCATTAACCAAAAAACTAAGCAAGTTCAATTCCTTGTTTCGGATTAATGGCATCAAGCCCATAGGAGGTAAGGCTAACTCCGAGAGTCGATTTCCTTTTCAGAAGCGAAGGCGTCACTCAGTTTCATGACTTGTGTAAATGTGTAATATAAGCAGGAATGTATAGTATATATTTAGTGTGATTGTGCCTGATGTCTCAGATTGATAGCTTTTTTCTTCTTCTTCTTCTTCTTTTTTTTGAGTGTTGATCTTGGGTTGCCATGTTCAGTGACCTCTCCATGGGGCTTTGGAGGCAGGAATTCAAATCATCAAAATTGTATGCAAGAGGTATGTCCGGATGTGTGACAATCTTTGGTACATTAAGCATAGAGTTTTGAAAGGAAAAAACAAATTGTTGCATCAACTTTTTATGGTTATTTTTTCTTTATAGGGTACCCGAGACGAGGGGGCTAGATGGGGCTGTGATGCTAATATGAATGCAGGGATCTGCAGGTGTTTCTTCAAGAAAGATCAAACCATAGCCTGTCCTGAGTCCTACCAAAGACATGATGAAGGGGGTTAATGGACACCACTCACATTCTCTTAGCTTCTTTGTTTATGAAAACTCAAAGCATAGGGCTCTCAAAATATTAATAATCTTGTCCAATAACTGTGATCCCAAAGAACATCTCTCTGTATTCATCACCACATTATACATTTGGGAGAAGACAAGCAGTCCCCGATTCTTCCACCTTGTTAAAGCTTCGCTATACTCTTATGCATGTGAAAATTAAGTTCTTTTCGGTGCTGGCAGGATCAGATATTAATAGCTTAACAAGATGATGATTCATTTAGATATATAATTATATTGAACTATAAATCAATTTAATTAGTTAATATTTGACTATGAATATGCGTTTACAAATTAATTCTTCAGTATATATATATGCTCGGGGCCTTTTTTTTTTTTCACATAAAACCAATTTCATTCATAAAAATGATTTAAATACATAGTCACCATTAAAGCAAACTTCACAAACAAAGAGCATTAAACTCTAGAAATCCCAATATCTACAGCCATCCTTCTGGCAAGAAAAGGAGGTTCCTGCCACCATTGTAGAGTATCTTCCACCGTTACTATCCGATCCAATGTTATTAGAGATGCAACATGGATAATTATTGGGCTTAAATTAGGTTTAATGAGTGATATTAGATTTAAGCTCATTTAATATTTTATGGATCAAGTTGGCCTTAATTAATTAGAAATTGGTCCAAGAAATTTATCCATATTGTATTTTTATTTTTATCTTTGTGATAAACTGGAAACATTCATTAATATCAATTAGAATTCTTACAAATAGAATTCTTATCAAGCCAAATAGCTTGACATACAAAAGAAGGACAACAGTCTCACCACATCACAACATCATCAACTTTCCAAGCATGTCTTGCCAACTGATGAGTAGACATGTTGCCCAACTGATGAACATGAACGACTTTTGCTTCTCGAAAACCCTATGAGTCTACGAATATCTTGTAGAATGAAACCAAAGTCTGTTAGAAACTCATATATATCATTCAAAGCATGAACAAGTATTAAAAAAATCAGATTCTAGCAACACTTTTGGAACTCCCCATTGAGCACATAGTTGTAATCCCCTTAACAAAACAGTAGCTTCAATAAATTCTGCATAAGAGACTTCCCTTTCAGTTTTACTACAAGCCACTACAACATCACCATTATGATCTCTAAGAAGTACCTCCATCCCTGCAGAATTTTGATCACAAAAGGTAACCCCATCAACATTCAACTTCAGAAATCCAATAGGAGAAGGATGCGAAGACACAACTCTATTTATCTTTTTATTAGAAACATCAAAGACTTGCAACTGCTTATACTCATGCTGAATATTCAAAGCATTACTCACTACCACATTAATTTGCATAGACACCTGCTCATAGATCGGGTTGTTACAATAAAAGGTTTGTTATGAGGAGAATATTGCTATGATATTTTTGGAAGATTTTTTTGGAAAGAGGGAAATTTAAAGATGGGAGTAAATGTGTTTGATTGGGAACTCATTTGTGACTGTCGCAGTCATGGTTACGGAAAAGATAGGGAAGGTGCAGAGAGTTTGATTTGGACTTGAGTAATGATCAACCGAGGAGAGAGAGATACTGACAATGTTGTTCGTGATCACTTGAGAAGAGAGTTTGAAATTCTAAAAAATATTTTAACACTTAAAAAGTTCATTTAACGTAGGATGGAGAGTGTGTCAAGTGATTGAGACTTGACAAGAGTATTTCCTTTGAGCATAAGTTTGCTCAATCCTTTGTATGTTCATTTTATTGCTAATCTTTTTTCACAATGAATAGAGAAATGATTTTTTTATAAGGACTTAAAGAACATGATCGATATAGGGTGTTTGTCTTTTTCTACAATAAATAAACACCGACTTTTCTATATAGATCAAAACTTTATACCGAGCAAGAGGAGACAAATTAACTTTTAGTACTAGGTTCAACTAGTATTAGTCAATTTATGGTTTAGACTTCTCATTGGGACAACATCCATGAATCTTTATTGAACATACTTAATGACTAAAATGTTAGAAATAAGTTCCTCACGGTGTACTAGAATGTGACTTTGGGTAAATATGAACCATGAGATCTACGCTCACATTGTGATTAACAAAAAAAGAAAATAGAGAATGTTTCAACTTCAAGAATGGACAAGTGTGAGGGTTTGAGTACACTTGAAACCATATTGATTTCTTATCAAGTCAAATAGCTTGACATACAAAAGAAGGACAATAGTCTCACCACATCACAACATCATCAACTTTCCAAGCATGTCTTGCCAACTGATGAGCAGACATGTTGCCCAACTGATGAACATGAACGACTTTTGCTTCTTGAAAACCCCTCATGAGTCTACGAACATCTTGTAGAATGAAACCAAAGTCTATTAGAAACTCAGATATATCATTCAAAGCATGAACAAGTATAAAAAAAATCAGATTCTAGCAACACTTTTGGAACTCCCAATTGAGTACATAGTTGTAATCCCCTTAACAAAGCAGTAGCTTCAATAAATTCCACAGAAGAGACTTCCCTTTCAGCTTTACTACAAGCCACTACAACATCACTATTATGATCTCTAAGAAGTACCACTCCTGCAGACTTTTGATCACAAAGGTAGCCCCATCAACATTCAACTTCAGAACGAGGAGGATGCGAAGACACAACTCTATTATCTTCTTATTAGAAACATCAAAGACTTGGACCTGCTTATACTCATGCTGAATATTCAAAGCATTTTTCACTACTAGATTAATTTGCATAGACGCCTGCTCATAGATCGGATTGTTACAATGAAAGGTCTGCTGTGAGGAGAATATTGCTATGGTATATTTGGAAGATTTTTTTGGAAAGAAGGAAATTTAAAGATGGGAGTAACGCCTCGATGTGTTTGACTGGGAAGTCATTTGTGACTGCCGTAGTCATGGTTATGGAAAAGATAGGGAGGGTGCAGAGAGTTTGATTTGGACTCGAGTAGTGATCAACCGAGGAGAGAAATACTGACAATGTTGTTCGTGATCACTTGAGAAGAGAGTTTGAAATTTTAAAAAATAATTTAACAATTAAAAAGTTCATTTAACGTAGGATTGAGAGTGTGTCGAGTGATTGAGACTTGACAAGAGTATCTCCTTTGAACATAAGTTCGCTCAATCCTTTGTATGTCCATTTTATTGCTAATCTTTTTTCACAATGAATAGAAAAATGATTTTTTCTATAAGGACTTAAAGAACATGATCGATATAGGGTGTTTGTCTTTTTCTGCAATGAATAAATACCGACTTTTTCTATATGGATCAAAATTTTATATCCAGCAAAAGGAGACAACTTAACTTCTAGTACTAGGTTTAACTAATATTAGTCAATTTATGGTTTAGACTCCCCCTAGGGCCAACATCCATGAATCTTTATTGAGCATACTTAATGACTAAAATGTTAGAAATAAGTTCCTCACGGTGTACTAGAATGTGACTTTGGGCAAATATGAACCATAAGGTCTATACTCACATTGTGATTAACAAAAAATAAAAAAAAATAGAGAGAATGTTCCAACTTCAAAAATGGACAAGTGTGAGGGTTCAAGTTCTCTTGACTTGGCAAGGCAAGGCAAAAATGATCTCTTCATTTTTCATATTTTTGGTTACAAATTATTTTTCTATTTTTATTATCATTATTTTTTTGTTTTATAGAACAAAATAGAAAAATAGAAGACAACTTAACCAGACCAAACAAAAAGAAATAAAGAAAAATAGAAGTATGTAAAATGCATTTTCTAAACTAATGATATGCAAGGAATGCAAGAACATGCAAATATTCCTATCAATTATTGTCACACACACCTATGAATTCCCTTAGAAACTCAAAACCTTAGGCCATCTAAAGGTTTAGAAAATAGGTTAGCCGGTTGACACTTAGTAGGAACTTGGTTCAAGGACACAATTTTAGACTGAACCAAGTCTCTAATTAAATGATGTCTAATATCAATGTGTTTGGTCCTAGAATGTTGAACAGGATTCTTAGAGATACTAATGTCACTTGAGTTATCACAATAAATGGTTATAGTCTCTTGAGAGAATCCATAATCTTGGAGCATCTTTTTCATCCATAACAGTTGAGTGCACCAACTTCCAGCAGCAATATATTTGATTTCAGCTGTAGATAAGGAAATAGAACTTTGCTTTTTATTCTTTCTATCATTAGCATCCAAATAGCCTACTAGCTTCAAGTTTGTATCCTTGGAATACCAAATCTCATAGTCAACCGTTGCACTAAGATACTTCATAATTTTTATTTTTTTTTATTTTTTTTTATAGTAGTGAGGTGTGATTCTTTAGGATTTGCCGAAAACCTAGCACATTCACCTACACTAAAGGTTATATCAGGCCTACTAGCAGTAATATAATAAGGCTTTCTATTATGCTTCTATATATAGTAGTATAATATTTTTACCTGAAGAATCGGTGTTGATTTGTACAAATGTGCTCATGGGAGTACGAGCATGACTCTTACCTTCCAAACTTTATAACAAGCTCTCTAGCATATTTAGATTGTGAGATAAAAATTCTTTTTTCAGCTTGTTTTACTTGAATACCCAAAAAGAAATTTAACTCATTAATTATACTCATCTCAAATTTAGATTGCATTTCAATAGAAAACTCATGCGAAAGTGAATTAATTGTTGCTCCAAACACAATGTCATTAAGATACGAAAGTGAACCCATGTTCGAGTAGATAAGCTGCGAGTCTTTCATACCAAGCACGGAGTACTTGTTTTAGTCCATAAAGGGCTTTCTTCAAGATGTAAACATGATCAAGACAGAGATGGTTAGTGAAAACTTTAGATTGTTAAGCATATACCCCTTCTTGTAGAAGGCCATAAGTCACTTTTGACATCTATTTGGTACAACTTGAAGTTCAGATGGCAAGTAATAGCAAGAAGTATATGGACTGATTCCAACCGAGTAACAGGAACAAAGGTTTCGTCAAAGTCAATCCCTTCCATTTGAGTGTAGCATTGTGCAACAATAGTCCCATGTTCATCTGACTTGTTCTTGAAGATCCACTTGGTTCCAATAATATTATAATCTTCAGGTAGATGAACCAGCTCCCAAACATCATTTCTTGTGAATTGATGAAGTTCTTCATACATGACATTGACCCAACTTTCATCATTCAAGACCTCATCAACCTTCTTAGGTTCAACTTGGGATAAGTAACACTAATAAGAGACTTGATTTAGCACTCTTCCTCAAAGTCTCATACATTCATCTAGCTCACAAATAATGTTTTCTCCCATGGATGATTGTGTGTAATCGTGAGAATGATTTTTGTCAAGCGAAGTTGGGAAACTTTGAGGAGTCTTTTCTGTGTGGTCTTCATCATCTATTTTCTAATCACACTTTTCAGCAACTTGGCCAATTTTCTCTAAGTTTGCAAGCTCCTTTTTAGTGGTCTCTCTTGTCTCATCATCTACAACCACATTGACAGATTCCATGACAGTTTTTGTCCATTGGTTGTAGATTCTATATGCCTTGCTACTAGATGAATATCCAAGAAATAACCCTTCAACACTCTTTCTATCGAACTTGGGTGAGTTTCACGATCCCGCAAAATATAACATTTGCTACTGAAGACTCTAAAGTACTTGACTGTAGGTTTTTTTGTTTTTCCACAAGGTATAAGGGGTGTGCTTCGTACCGGGTCTCAAGACTACTCAATTGATTATATGACTTACTGTATTTACAGCTTCTCCCCAAAAATATAAGACCATTTTTTGCAGCTTAGCGTACTTCAGGCAATCTCTTGAATAACTCTATTTTTTCTTTTCACCACTCCATTTTGTTAAGTGATGATAGGAGTAAAAAATTCTTGGTGAATGCCCTATTCATCACAAAAAACAGAAAAGATAGAGTTAGCAAATTCTTTACCATGATCACTACGAATTCTAGATATAGAAAGATCATTCTCTATTTGCAGCCTCTTGATAGCTTCTTGGCAAGCTCGAATGATTCAGATTTTTCCCAAAGGAGGATAGTTCAAGTGAATATTGACAAATCATCTGCATTGACCGTGATGTACTTCTTTCCTGCTAGATTTTCAATTTGTGTAGGACCCATCAAGTCCATGTAAAGCAACTCAAGTGGCCGAGAGGTGAGAATTTCTGTGATTTTCTTATATTGTGCTCTTGTTTGCTTTCTTTCTCAGTAAGATCCACACACCATATTCTTCACTTTGAGAAGTTTAGGCAAACCCACATTAGCTTCCCTTTTGGAGATCTTAGACAAGTCCCTGGGGTTGAGATGTCCGAGATGTTGGTGCCACAATTTGGCTTCATCCAATAGAACTCTATGTTAGTAAAGTTGTGTTGTTGAAGAGACACCATAGCAGTTGTCGGATGTTCTGGTGTCCTTCAAGATCCATTTTCTAGCTTTGTTGTAGACATTGCACCCATCTTTAGAGAACTGCATAGTAAGATTATTATCACAAAATTGACTAATATTTAACAAGTCTTTTTTTTTTTTTTAGGTAGAAGGAGGACGGCACCTCCAAGTTTTATTGATAATCCTCACTTTTGGTGGAGGAATACATGGTAACACCAATCCAATCAAAACTTAATATAAAAAATCAGGACATATGAACAAATATTTATCAAATACTCCCATGTAAAAACTACTTACATAAAGAAAAACCATTGCAATCCCAAAAATCAGAATAAAAAAATCAAAACCATAACATTTTACTACCTCCTCATATACGATAACCCAAGTTTATTCAACCTTAGAACTCCTCGCATTAGCATCGGAAGATTTGTAGTAGAGGAAGTAAAAATATTTTCTCCTTTTGCGCCCGGCTTTGCCATTCTATCTGCTGCAACATTACATTCTCTATAACAATGCGTAAAAGTACAACTGGCCTCATTTGAAAAAAATATTATTTCCTCCCAGAAATCCTCCATATACCACAATCTGCATCTCCTTTTTTTAATCCAGTCAATAACTAAAGCCAAGTCTATTTCCATTTCAATTGCATGAAAACCCACCTTCTAACATGTTTCAAACCATAAAACAGTCCCATGACTTCTGCATAATTATTAGAATGGCAACCAATAGGCATTGAGAAGGCCACTTGCATATCACCATTATGATCTCTTATAATACCCCTATACCTGCAGTACCTGAATTCCTTAGTGAGCAACCATCCACATGAAGCTTACACCACCCCTCTTTCGGCCTTTCCCATTTCACAATCTGATCTTTAATCTCCCTATTTTGTCGGATAGGAAGATTCAAAGAATTTAATAACTCTTTATCTCTTTTACTCATAGGCCCTTTCCCTTTTAATTTTAAGCCCACCCACACCATCCAGAATTTTATAGAGTGCCAAACTGATTCTACTGATTCCTGAAACCTCTCCATTCTAACTTTTCACCTTTTCTACCATAACAGCCAGGTGATAATAGTATGGAGTATACCAAGAAACTGACTAGTTTGAGATTTTTTTTTACACGACGAAACATCATGAAGACCTTCAACAAGTTAGCCTTAAGACCTTCAACAAATAAAACATCATGAAGAAGAGGTAGTCCTAGTATTTCAACAATTCATCTTCCTTCAACAAAGGACTTGCTTCCATCACCAAAGGTCACGGTGCCTCCTTGACTTGAATTAATCTTCTTGAACAAGGTCTTGTCACTGGACATGTATCTCGAGCATGCATTTTCCAAGTACCAAAGGCAGTTGTTTATTGACTTGAGGGCTATGTGAGCCATTAAGGGTAGGTTTGGGGAGTGAGATGAGAATTTTTTATTTTAGATGAAAGTTTAAAATATTATTTTTTAATATTATTATTGTTTTATAATTTGAAAAAGTTGAATTATGTATTATATTTTGTGTCAAAATTTAATGTTGTAATGATGAGATAAGATAAGAATTTTGTGTTTTGTCTTTACCCCCTAAGCACACGACATCTTCTTTGACCACCCACTTTGTTTTAAGTTTCGATGCGAGTTTTACATCATCACAACTTTTTTGTGGTCTTATCCTTGTTGCCAAGAAAAAATTCAAACAATTCGCATAGATTCAAGCTTATGGTGTTTACGTGTTGACTTAACTCTTGGACTTGACTTCTAATAGTCTTTACCTGCTTCTTTGATTTCCTTTCACCTCCATCTTTTTGCATCTTTATCAGATTAAAGAAGTATGGTCTTATATGATTAGAAATACCACAATGATGACAAATAGACACCAACTTGCCTCTGTATTCTTATTGAATAATTGTATCAATATTGATTAGCAAATTGATTGATAGAAAGGGTAGAGCTTCAAAAGTTTTATTGTACAAGATTACTTGAAAAATTTCAATTGGTATCAGAGCACAGTACACTCATTCGAGTGTGATCTGTATCTCTATCAATTATGTCATCATCAGGATTAGCCCCTCCACATTTAAATGGGGACATTTATGCTTATTGGAAAGTTCGAATGAAGACCTTTATCAAATCTCAAGATGAACATGTGTGGTATTCAGTAGAAAAAAGGTAGATTAAGCTCGAGACAAGCCTGGACACTTGGTCTAGAGATGATATCAACAATTGCAATTGGAATAGCAAAGGGCTTAATTCCATTTTCATGGTTGTCTCTTACAAATAATTTAAAAGAATCTCCATGTGTCAAATTGCAAAAAAAGTTTGGGATATTTTGGAGGTTACGCATGAAGGTACAAAGATTGTAAAAAATTCAAATGCTAACATTGAAATTTGAAGAGATTAAAATGTTGAAAGATGAGACCTCTAATGACTTTTATGCTAAACTTAATAATAGAGTGAATTCCAGGTTTAATCTTGGCGAGAAGGTGGAAGATTTAAGCGTTGTGAGAAATATCTTAAGGTCCTTACCTGAAAGATTTCACCCTAAAGTCACAGCAATTGAAGAAAGCAATGATTTGGATGCAATCAAAGTTGAAGAACTGGCTGACTCCTTGCAAACTTATGAGTCCTCACTTCCTCAAACAATGAAAGGGAAGTCCATTGTGCAGAAAACTGTGAAAAAAGATCAAGATGACTCTTCTGAATGATGAGGACCTAGCCTTCATTGCTAGGAAGCTCAGAAAAGTTTTGTTTCCTAAGAAAGCTAATGGAAAAAAAAAAAGAAAAAAAGTAATGAGTTAAGAAATTTTCAACAAAGAAAGGCGAAGCCGAAAAGAAGAATAAAAAAAAAACTAGACAAGAAGGACAAAATAAGTGCATTAGTGCTCTAGCTATGATCACATTAGAGTGGAGTGCCTAAACTTTAAGAAAAATAAGGAAAAAGTATTGAATTTCATACTTAGTGACAGTTCATAATCTAAAAATTCTACTTCATCATCTGATGATGAAAGTTTGTTTATGGTATTCACCACTATTGTTGAAAATTTTCCAGAAGTTGTAGTAGCTAAATGTGAATGTGGATCTGATGATGATGACTTGGAGGTAGCAATTGTAGATGCTAATCATGAGCTAAGCATACAAGATGCCTATAATGATTTGTGTGAAGTTGTCAAGCTGAGAAAGCTCAACAAAAAGTTGTATAACAAACTCATGGTAGTGGAACACAAAAAAAATAATCTCTTCGAATCACTCAAAATTTTTGAAGTAGAAATCTCAAGACTAAATACTCAAAAGGATTCCCTAAACAAAGAGTTGAAGAGTTCTCAAGAGAACCAACAAAAATCTGAGACTCAAAAGCTAGAACAGATGTTAAGCATTCAAAAGCCTAGCAGTGTCCGTACAGGGTTGGGGTATACAACTTCCCAAGACAAAAATCCTAAAACCTCATCATCCACTGCCACTAGCTCTAAGAGCATTATCTTTTTCAAAGGAAGTCAAGTTGTGGATTGTGACTTCCTTTGAAACTAGTTGATTTTGTCTTGGCTGATTTTGTTAAATTTTGGTAACTTGTTATGAACTTGTTACTGAATTTGTAACTTCTTTTGTAACTATCTGTGCTATTAGTGTATGCCTATTGCATACTGTTGTCTACTGGTTGACAGATTCGATTGTTCTTGTTTTTGGTAACTGCATGTTGCATTAGTCTATGCCTATTGCAGTTGTCTGACTCACAGTTTGTTGTTTGGCTGTTATGAGTCATGCCTATTGTCTATTGCAGACCATTGTTTTGGTAACTGCAGTTGGTAACTTCATTTAGTAACTGCAGTTGGTAACTTGTCTGAATCTCTGATGCACATATCTATTTCTGAGATTGCTTGTATAATTGTATTGTGTAACTGTGTTACAAATATANTTAATTATACTCATCTCAAATTTAGATTGCATTTCAATAGAAAACTCATGCGAAAGTGAATTAATTGTTGCTCCAAACACAATGTCATTAAGATACGAAAGTGAACCCATGTTCGAGTAGATAAGCTGCGAGTCTTTCATACCAAGCACGGAGTACTTGTTTTAGTCCATAAAGGGCTTTCTTCAAGATGTAAACATGATCAAGACAGAGATGGTTAGTGAAAACTTTAGATTGTTAAGCATATACCCCTTCTTGTAGAAGGCCATAAGTCACTTTTGACATCTATTTGGTACAACTTGAAGTTCAGATGGCAAGTAATAGCAAGAAGTATATGGACTGATTCCAACCGAGTAACAGGAACAAAGGTTTCGTCAAAGTCAATCCCTTCCATTTGAGTGTAGCATTGTGCAACAATAGTCCCATGTTCATCTGACTTGTTCTTGAAGATCCACTTGGTTCCAATAATATTATAATCTTCAGGTAGATGAACCAGCTCCCAAACATCATTTCTTGTGAATTGATGAAGTTCTTCATACATGACATTGACCCAACTTTCATCATTCAAGACCTCATCAACCTTCTTAGGTTCAACTTGGGATAAGTAACACTAATAAGAGACTTGATTTAGCACTCTTCCTCAAAGTCTCATACATTCATCTAGCTCACAAATAATGTTTTCTCCCATGGATGATTGTGTGTAATCGTGAGAATGATTTTTGTCAAGCGAAGTTGGGAAACTTTGAGGAGTCTTTTCTGTGTGGTCTTCATCATCTATTTTCTGATCACACTTTTCAGCAACTTGGCCAATTTTCTCTAAGTTTGCAAGCTCCTTTTTAGTGGTCTCTCTTGTCTCATCATCTACAACCACATTGACAGATTCCATGAC
>QEOT01007634.1:0-26999 GCA_003123785.1 Pterocarya stenoptera
CAATTCATACACTTTTTTCTCGCAAACTTCAAAATTGCATTTCTTAAGGTAATTAACGACCATGAAATGTTGACTTTCCACTAGCTAGCCGGATTAATTTTGTCATGGACTATGACCATGACTGACCATCTTCACGAAACCTGTTACAACGATGTTTATTTTTCCCCGTATTTGTAGGTTTCTCTAATGTTTGGGTCATTTGTTCTTGCAGGAGGGGATGGCATACGATATGATCATTGGGACGACCAAAATTATCAGTGGCCATACCTTAGCTGAAACATTTGTGGAGAAATTGGGTTGAGGCGTAGAATTTTGTTTGTTTATTTTTTCTTTTTGTAAAGCTCTTGGGCTATGAGAGTGGAAATTTAGGGATGTCGAATGATTTTAGGCCCATGTCGAGAGTTTGTTGTACTGTATTGATGCTATATTTATTAGCTTATGCTATTAATTTTGATTGTCTTTCTTTACATATTAATTCTAGATACAGCGTGCAAGTGTTGTGCACTTTTTTTGTAAAAATGTAAAGTCTATTATTAAAAAATTAATTTTTTTAATCATATAAGTCTTGCATTTATGCACTTTTTTCAAATAGATTATACAGTATTGACCCATTCATGATTGTAAATATCATTTCTTTATTTGGTTTTAAATCGGAAAAAGGGTATTCCACTTGTTTTTTCAAAGAAATAAATATACAGCACTTTTAGACCAACAACCAATTTGTAATTATTATGTATTGACTCCATAAAAAAATTGACACAGAGATTCTTAATAAAAATATTTGCATGCAAAAAAGCTATAAAGATAGTTTGAGGAGTGATTGTCAAAATTCATAGTTCAAAAGTTATTACAAATTGGATGGTAGTTTGACGAGGTTTTGTGCATTTTTTTCCCCTAATTTAAAATTATCTAAAATAAATGAGTATAAGTGGGAAAATAGTTACCCATTTAACATTTTCAACCAAATGGATAACATTCATTTCAAGTGAAAGGAGAAAGATCCTTATTGTTGTGAGTAAATTGTAGTCACGACAATCCTTGCAAAAATTCAAGTTTATAATTTTCACTGTAACAAACACTATAAAATCACAAGATACTGGAACATTGACTTTAGTTCGAAGTGTACATGAATATGAAACTCAAAATACATTCTTGATTACCATATACAAACAAAGATAAATTTTGATGAAGCAAGTCTGATAGCGTTAAGGGTGTACCTCATTTTTCCAGTTTCTCTTACAAAACCCGAGTATGGTTTGAAAATTTTCTGAAAGTGTTGATGTATGCTGCCCCTTGCAATGATGGTCGGATTTTTAAAAGAAGTATTTTTGATGATCAGGGGGCGAACTGTCTGATAAACAACCAACCCATTTTTTACACCCGATACACGCCATCCTTGACGTTGATACGTAGCTNTTGATGATCAGGGGGCGAACTGTCTGATAAACAACCAACCCATTTTTTACACCCGATACACGCCATCCTTGACGTTGATACGTAGCCCGCAAACATATTTCTTTGTGCACAAAGACCCAGCCAGTCGCTGAAATGATGATGAGTACATTTGTATACATTTTGGAAAAGTTTTCCTGCACAACCTTCTGAAACATATCTAGGAACTATACTTTCTCCATGCCAACAACGCACCAAAAGACCACAAGAACACACTTGGAATTTTATGCTTCGACAGCCACTTCAACTTGATGAAGGAGCTCTAAAATATTTCCAGCTTTTCTCTTGGCCCTGTCAGTACCATTCTCTAACAGTTGCTGCAATGCCTCTTCTGCACCATGCTCCCTGGCTAGTTTCAACTGCTGCCAATCACCTGTGCATAGAGACCACAATACTGCTGCGGCATTCTCCCGATTGCGTGGGGAACCAGTTCTTATAAACTCCACCAAAACAGGGATTGGCTCACCTTGACCAATCGCTATCTTCCCTTCAATATGGCTTGCAAGAATCGCAAGGATTGCTAGTGCTTCGTCAACCATCCCACTTCCGGCATCCTTTAGCAATCTCATCAGTGGGGCCACAATACCAGCCTTCACAGCTCTTGACTTGTTCCCCTGATAGATTGAAAGATTGAAAATAGCAGTGGCAGCATCCTTCTTCCCTCTTGGAGTCCCCTCACATAGCAACGTTATAAGAGCTGGGATAGCCCCTGCTGCTCCTATTTTCACCTTGTACTCATCTACTACAGATAAACTGAAAAGAGTTGCAGCTGCATTTTCCCTAGCTTCCATGCTTCCATTTTTTAACACCTCTACTATATCAGGAATGGCTCCCGCGTTTACAATAGTTCCCTTGTTACTGTCATTGATGGAAAGGTTGAGAAGTGCTGTAACAGCATGCTCCTGTGTTCGTGGATCCGAAGAGGACACTAGGTCTGCAAGAAGTGGTATGGCTCCTGCTTCAGCAATACATACTCTATTATCTGCATTCCTCTTTGCAAGCAACCTGAGCTCACCAGCAGCTGCTCTTTTCTGTTCTGGATTCCCAGTTGCCAGTTTTTCCAATAACTCACTGACAGCAGCACGATCACAGTCTGAAACTTTGCATCCGGATTTCTTGCTTTTACAATTTTCTTGCTTTTTTGGAAGCTCAACACCATTACTCTCACACCATAAAGCAATCAGACTTTTCAAAACGTAGTTAGGAGTTAGGGCCGTGTGTAACAGTGTCTGCTGTGTCTTGGGACAGGTTTTATGTCCTGCATCAAGCCATTTCTGAATGCTGGACCTTTCATAAGTCTACAAAAGAAACATAAAGACAAAAAAGGACATTAACAATCGATATTGAAATAGATGAGTAGTTGTAAACTCAAACTGGGTATGCAGCTGCCAGGTAATACCTGTCCAGTAGCGACAATCACGGGATCTTTCATCAGCTCAAGAGATATTGGACATCTGAAATCATCTGGGATAACAGGAGATCTGTGCTTAATCAATCTCATTTCACCCTCAGAGGTGTCAACTTGTGGATTTGCCATCTGTACCCAGTCTTTTATCTTCTTAAACAATGATGACATTTCTTCAAAGCTGTCTCTTGGTTCTATATCACTCGAGATAACCAATTCATGGAATGCAAGTGACTCTTTCTTTACATCATTGATAGTCTTGAGATACAGCTTTTCAGAAAGTCTTTTGATTATTGCCGGGTCCAGGTCTTTTTCTTTCTGTGCTATGGCTAAATCCATGTCCAATTGAAAATCAAGGGAGTCCATTTTTCCTTTGGCTCTTTTGAATTGAGCATGTACTAGTTCAATCTGAAAGAAATCAAACGTGTGCTACCTACTGTTAAAACTTTCCAAATTTTCTGTTCCATGGTTTGATACTAAATGTTACTTTCCTTAAGAAGTCAGGAATGATAAATATTTTGGATACCATTTAGTACAAGTACTCTCTCTCTCTCCCTTGAAACTTTAATTATAAAAGTAGGACGCTGTGGGACTATAAACTGTTATTTAGCACAAGAATGTATGCATTTAATTCTCTCCATGATAAGCTGGGTTGTAAAAGTACCTGTTCGTGGACCTCCTCGGATATATTAAGGTTATCATAATGAATCTCGTTCAATGCTGCTTCAATTTGTTCCGTTACATGGTGGAACTTCTGTGCAATCTTTTCCCTTTGCAGAGCCTGTGTCAAGCATGACATTGCGTACCTCAAATCAATGATTTAAAAAGACGAATTCGTTCGAGAAACAAGAATATTAATGAGCAAGGTCACAATAAATGACTAACAATGCCGATGCCATTCGTTTCAAGTACAGAGGCAACCATAGACACCGTGCATTTTCGTCGATACTTGGAACTTATTCGACATGTATGCTCTTTTTTTTTTATGCAGACATGCATGCTCTTAGAATGCATACATGAACGCATTTTTCTTCAATAAGAAAAACTTCGGATTTGCGAAATTAATCTCCGAACATGTACAATAAATACATACATACATGTATGTATATTGACAAAGAATTTGAATCTTGGATATGAAGATGATTCTTTTGAGGTTGCCGAATGGAAAAGCGAATTTAAATTTTCCCTTCTTATGTTAGCAAACGAAAACAAAGAGAAACACAATCGGTTCAGTATCCGTCCTTCCTCCTTCGCTTTCACCCGTTTTCTCAGTGGCCAAACGGAAAGTAATTAAGTGCTAGGGATACCTGATAGAGCTTGCTCCCTCCGTTCACCGAACGGAGAAGATCTTTAGCTGAATCCAGAGCCAGTCGCAGGAGTTCTAAGGCCTTGACCTCATCTTCGCGGAGCTCTTCCTCGCTGTCCCTCAATTCCTCGAAGAGAGGACTCAGGAGCTTGACTCTCCGAACCAGGTTCCCGTGCATCTTCTTGCAGACGTTTCGGCACTCGGGCAACTCCGAGATCGCTTTAACGGACTCGGCGAGACGAGTCAGAACCGAGTCATCCGGATCCTCGGTTGGCCCCATGCCGGTCGGCCCGATCAAAGCCCGCAAATTAGGCAGGAAACTATAAGAAGGAAACGAGAGAAATAACTCCTAGAGCTTGAGAATTAGATTGAATGTAGGAAGAGAATGGGATTGTCTGATACAAAAAAATGGAGAGACGGAGATCGAGATTGGTTGGGAAATGGTGGGGATTGGAAATTCAGAACCGCCTATAGATTTTGCAGAGGAAGACGGGGGTGTTGTCTGCGAGATGAAGGGAGGGAGGAGAAATAAAAGATCAAAGAGAATTGACTACTAAATAAATAAATAAATATTTTTAGAATAATATGAAGTTAATAATATGATATAAATAGAGTTATAGAAGTATCAAAGTTTGGAATAATGAGAGAGAGAGAGAGAGAGAGAGAGAGAGAGAGAGAATTGGTCATTCAAATCTTTGTTTAGTGTTGCTGCTTCCGACCGTTTTGGCCAGGTTACCTGAAGGAATCAGGGAGTCATCTCATTGTGACAAATAATATTCACTTCGTTTATTTTTAGCCTTTAATAATTTAATAAATACGTCATTTCTTAATGCAAGCATTTTGTATGTATTTTGTTATTGGTCTTTGTTATTTTTTTAATCAAATTCTCTATTTCTTTCTATAAATAAACAGCATTTCATGTATCAACCTTTCGGAAGGGTATTTCCGACCTTAGGAGAAAACCAATCATGTGGACGAGGCAACTTTGCGCGTCATCATCAACGCGTTTAACTTTATTTCCTTCCGGCGCAGAATTGTCAATTGGACGGTCGGGATCCTTCCGAGAACCAACTCGAAAGCCTTTTGGTCCCGCTCTGTTTGCTCTGATATCGGATTGAAATATTCTGCATAGGTTGAGCTATTCCTGGTCGGATATTGAATTCAAAACAAAGATTCACATGTACCATTTAATACTAAATTTAATTAAGCCATGTTTGAATAGTAAAAATGTTTCATTTCATTCATTCTTATTATTACAATTTTTTAAAATTATCGTACAAAATATAATAAATAATTTATTTTTTTCAAATATCAAAGTAGTAATAATATTAAAAAATAATACTTTATTCAACTTTTATCTCAACTCATATCATCTCAACTCATTATTCAAACCTAAATATTTTTTTAAATTTATTTTAAAATAAGAGTTATGTTATTTCTAAATTTAGTTAGTAAGAGATAAATTATTTATTACGAGACTCGTTACATTCAGAAAATATCAATACTTTTTTTTATATAAATGCTTGTAAATATATTTATATTCATAAAATAATAAAAATATTATTTGTTATCTTAAATTTTATTATTTTCGAACCTACGACATTTATAAGGGACTGTTTACTAAGAAATCCGCATATAAAATTATTTTAAATATTTTATTTTAACAAATACGGTAAGAAATAACAAAAGTTAAGATGAAAAAAATATTATTTTATAAATAATTCTACCTACTATTTCCAAACATTACATATCATACTTATTTTAATTTTTTTAATAATAAATATGTGGATGTGTAGAACAATTTAATTAGTTAATAATAATAAAATAAAATAAAAAATAATATTAAAATATATATAAATGATATAGTGTGCATCCCTTCTATTTTATAATTAAACATACCTCTAAATTGGTACGAATGTTTCGAGAACTTGAGATACGTTAAAGTGATTTTTATTATTTCTAAGTGATTTGATTTAATTAGTACTTGTAGTCATATACCGGTGCAGATGAAATTATAACAAGAATTTAGCATAGAATAATATTATATATAAACCTTAAATATATAAATTTTTATAAAAAAAAATATATTTCATAGTAAAAAGTTTATTTATTTTTATATGGAGACTATTTTTTTATAAAAAAATTTATATAAAACGACTTGTCACTGTCATTACTCTTTCGCTGATCACACTTGCCGACAAGCAACCGGGCCAGATGGGACAGATAGAAGCCACCAAGTTGCTGACATGTCAAGTTGGGTTTGGTCAACAACGTGTTTAAAATGCCGCCCACAGCATCTGACTAAACACAACGAGAATCTTGACTTTGCCAAGTAGACAAAAGCAAATGGACGAAATTAGCTAAAGCTTTTGTTCTACGTAAGTTTAATTGGTAGTCTCTTTGTCTGCTTCCTTCACTTTTTTTGTTTTTTTTTGCAAGAAGATAATATTATATTTCAACCAGAAATCTCAAAATACAAAAGTACTAAAAGAAAAATTATACAAATAAAGAGGGTGGATCTTTATCACTATGAAATTGCAAAAGGCATGGGAGAATAGTAGAAAGGGGAATACTTCCAAAGGCTTGCGTTGTCGCTGCCCATTACGCCAGATTATGTGTGCATCGATTTTGAAATCGATAGATTTTCCTTGCAGTCCACTCTTAAAAAGAGGTCAAATGATATTTAATGTCACTAATGATGGAATTCATAGTCCATTGGATTGGAGCAGAATGTGTGATGGCCTGGATGGTTATCTTAGAGTCGCCTTCAATTATTATTTTTTCCAGTCTTTGGTTTTCAACTTCCTTGATTCCCATTAGAACGGCAAAGGCTTCTCCAATATTTGCATTGTCATTAGGAATGAAATCAGTTATTACAAATAAAACTTTGCCATTGTCTTTCCAACATATAGATGCCAGGAAGCTTTCTTGCTTTCGAACCGCAACATCAAATGAAAGGAGGTGATAGCCTTGTGGGTGCCTTACATTATTTGGACTAGACATGTTACTTTCAATTGACTAGGCTAGGATATGTTGGTGGAAAGACCTGCAAACAACTTTAATATAACCAAGAGGGTTGGGAATAGTCTCATTATGCTCCAGCTTATTTCTGAAGAACCAAAGAATGTCTATATCAATGATAGCAAATAATTGAAAAGAAAGGTGCTCACTTTTAGGAATTTTGAAGGACTCTGAAGGATTGAGAATAATATTTAGCCAATTGGTGAAATGCTGATGGGCAAAAAGAGAGATATCAATGGGCCAGTTGGAGTGTCTCCACAAGATTCTTGAGTAAGTGCAATTGAGAAAGAGGTGAGTAAGATCTTCAGGCTCAGTTTTGCAGAGAGGACAAATGAGTTGATTCTCCTCAAGAGGGATGACTTTGTTGGTCATAGATTTGGTTGAGAGAATATTATGACTAACTTTCTAGAGGATCAGTTTCAGACGATCTTGAATTTTAAGTTTCATAAACCTTTCCAATTGAAGGGATAAGCATTCGGGGGATTGGAAAAATTCGTCTGGGTAAGGGCAGTGTAAGCTGATTTGACTGAGAAGATACCTGAGAAATGATGAATCCATTTGATTTTGTCAAGTGTAAGATGAAAGTTCTAATTGGCCAAAGATATTTTCTAAATTTTCCTAAAGGTGTTCTCAAAGAAAAGAGTGTCCAGCATCAGAGTATTCCAAAGTCTAGGATCTTCTAGAGTGAGCTCCGAGACTTTAAGATCATCAATGGGGACATCCAAGTTAGGATTAGGAAGTGGGAGGAAAGATGGGGAGGTGGAAATTCAATGATCAAACCAGACTCTGGTAGAGATGTCGTTGTTAATCTGGTAGCAAATTGAAGTTTAAAAAAAATCTCTTTGCTTGAGAATATTCTTCCAGAAAACAGAGTCATTGGGTTTCTTGAGAACATCAAAGAAATTATTAGAACTAAGGTATTTTCTTGATAACACCTCTTTCCAAAGACTATTAGAACCACTGATAAAGGCCCATGCAAATTTAGATATGAGGGCAGAGTTGAAAGCTGACATGCTTTTGAGGCCTAAACCTTCCATAGATTTTGGAAGACAAATGTTTTTCAAAGACATTGGAATGAATTTTCTTTTTTGATCTTGATCAAAATCCCACCAGAATCTAAGAAAAAGGGTGTCCATATTATGAGAAAGATACTAGGGAATGAGAGTGGTTTGCATCACATAGGATGGAATGGTACTCGCCACCGCTCTAACAAGACAGTTTTAGCAGCTTGGGAGAGGATTTTGGTCTTCCAACCTTAGAGTTTGCTCCAAACTTTATCCATAAGGTTAGAGAGGAATTTTTTCTTGTCAACTCCATTCGAGAGAGGAAGTCCAAGATATTTAAAATTAGGAGGGGAGATCCTAAAACCGAAATAAGATCTAACCTCGTTAATCGGACTAGCAGTTGTATTCCTACTGAAATGGATAGAGGATTTACTCTGGTTGATACATTGTCCAAACCAAGAGTTGTAAAGATCCAAACAATAGGCAAAGGAAAGGGCAGTCTGGGCTGTGGCAGAGCCGAACAAGAACAAATCATCCGCAAAAAGAAGATGGGAGATAGGAGGCCCGCTTCTAGACAATTTGATGCCGTTGATGAAGTTTTGTTCCTCTTTTTGAATAATGAGCCTAGAAAGTACTTCAGTTCCTAGTATGAAGAGGAATGTGGATAAGCGGTCATTTTGTCTAAGTCCTTAGAGGGACGAAAAAAACCATGAGGAGCCTCGTTAACAATGATGGAGTAAGAAACAGTAGAGATGCATTCTTGGATCCAATCTATCCATTGCTGTCTAAAACTGGCACAGTGAAAAATAGAAAGAAGGAAAGACCATTACGTAGAATCAAAGGCCTTAGCCATATCAATCTTGATGGCCATAAGACCCAACCGACCAAACCTTTTATTATTCATATGGTGAAATATCTCCTGAGCCAGAATGGTGTTCTCTTGAATAAGGTGACCAGGAACAAAAGTAGATTGACAAGGGGATATAATATTGGGCAGTATGGCTTTGAATCTGTTAGCTAATATTTTAGCAATGATTTTGTAACAAACATTAAAGAGGCTAATAGGGCGAAATTAGCTGATTTCATTGGGATTGTCTACCTTTGGAATTAGAACTAGATTGGTATGATTAAGTTCCTTAAGGAGCTTTCCATAAATAAAGAAGCTTATAACCGCCGCAATACGATCCGATTTGACAACCTTCCAGAAGGTTCTGTAGAAAAGGCCAGTGAAGCCATCAGGGCCAGGAGCTTTCGAGAGAGGCAAGTTCCTCATAATAATGGAGATTTCATCATCAGATGGGATTTTGCAAAGGAAATCATTATCCACATCAGAGATGTTACTGGGGAACAAATTATCAAGACCATTTGGAGGGACAGGATCGGAGGAAGTAAAGATATCCTTAAAGTAATCCTAAACATTAGAAATGATAGTAGCATGGTCGGACGACCACTGATTCCTCCCAATCTTGAGGCACTGGATGTTGTTTTGTCTTCTCCGAATGGAAGTAAGAGGCATGGAAAAATTTAGTGTTGAGATCAGTCGTAGTGAGCCAAGTCACTCTGGATTTTTGTTTCCAAAGTAATTCCTCTCTTATGAGTAATTCATTGATGTTCTCCTTAAGATCTTCTTCCAAGGTGGAGAGAGAAGGAAGGAAATATTGTCCTTGGATATAGGAGATGGATTCAATAAGGTGCTTGATATGAGATTGAATATGACCAAATGTGTTTTTGTTCTAGGCCTGAAGAGCTTTCTTGGTGGATTTGAGCTTCTGCGAGAAAATGAAAGATGGAGTTCCAGAGAAAGAGGTATTCCAAGCATCCTTAATGACTTTGAAAATGGATGCATCTTTGATCCAGAAAGCTTTGAATTTGAAGGATTTCAGGGAGGATCCTCTATTTACAGTATCTAGAAGGATCTGAGAGTGATCAGAAGTGACTCTCAAAAGAGTGGTTAAGGAAGCTTGAGGAAAAAGGTCGAGCCAGGCAAGATTAGCAACTCCCCTATCTAGTCTTTCACGAATCTGATGCGAGTCAAATCTATTGTTGGTCCAAGTGAATTTTGGGCTGGAAGAACCTAAATCAATTATGCCAAATCTATCCATAAACAATTGGAGGCCTTTTGGAGTGGAAGATTGAGCAAAAAGTTTATCACAAAGTTTCTCAGATTGGGAGAGAATAGAATTGAAATCTCCTAAGGAAAGGGAGGGGCCATTAAAAGACTCGGAAATATTATTTAGAAGATCCCAAAATTTTTGTTTTTAACTATATGGCGCCGGACAATAAACCAAATTCAAAAGCCAAGGTATATGGGGGGGATCCGAATGCACCAACACAGAGATAACATTACTAGAAATATTTACAATCTCTATATCGAGGTCAGATCGATATAGAACCAAAAGATCACCCCATTTACCAGTAGGGGTAATGCACAAAATAAGAAAAACCTAACACATTAGCCACACGAGCAGTGTCTTTAGAGGACAACAAAGTTTCAGAAATGAAAATAACTTCAAGGTTATAGACTTTGATATTTGCCCTTAGGGATTTAATTGCACAAGGTCGAGCAAGACCTTGGCAATTCCAAGCTAAGAGCCTCATGGAAGATTAGCTGGCAGTGAAGACTCTGCCACCTCAGACGTTGGATTCATGGGAAAGAGATTCATGGTTTGTGTCTGAGCATTGTTACTTGAGTTTTTCAGTTGCTGATTCTGATAAGGAGCATTTCTAACAATATTGGTGCTGATCCTTGGGGCTTTCCTTTGCTTCCTATCCTTTTTCACCGATTGAGAACCTTTAGGCTTGACTGGACTCTTTCTGGAAGTACGGTGGATCTTTTCTCCTTGGTTGGCAGCATACTCTTCATCTCTTGGCAATTGATCCATTACAATGGCTGCACTCAAAAAACATTTTTCGTTAGGAAAAAGATGAGGAGTTTCTTCCTCAGATAAGTCCTTTCTCTTCTTCATTGTGTCGGGAGGGGGATTAAAAGGAGTGGAGGGAATGGTCATAGGAGAGGGCGGCTGGGTATTGTTAAGGGTTAGAGGTTTCGAGAGTAAGTCTTTCGGGGGGGAGAAGGCAGATAGAGGAGTAGAGTGGGCTTGGGAAAGGGTTTGGGTTGGGCTAAGCTGAAAGGTATTGAAGGCTATACAAGCCCTACCTGACGAGCTAACTAGAAGAGAAAGATTGTGGTTGGGTATGGTGGGTTCGGGTGGGTGATTATTAGTCTGGAGTTGGGCTAAGATTTGTTGAAAGAGGGAGTTGGGTTTCGGCCCACTTAAGTGATCGGCTTGAATTAGAGGGCGAGGCTTTATAAGAGAAGAGGGCTCGTCTATGGTATTAAGAAAGGGATCAGATGGGGATGGGCCTTGTAGTAGATCCGGTTGATAGGAGTAAAGTGAAGGATCAAGTCGGGTTACCGTATCGGTGAGGCAACAAGAGCTGACTTGTTGAGTTAGAAGGGCTAACATGTCAGGATCATGATTGAAGATGGTGACAGATTGGTTGCTCTCATTAAGTGGAATAGTGGAGTTTGTCTGGAGAACTTGATCCTTGCCACGTGGAGGAGAAGAAGATTTTTTTGGGTCAATTGTTCGGAATTCAAAGGGTTGACTTCCTTCTTGATGAACAATGACTTCGGATTCAGATGGCTTGAAGCTGGAAGATGCTTTAGAGAATAATTTTTTGATGCAGAATCCTCTATGTATACCTTCTACTGTGTTGATAACAATGGCTTTACCTCGTCCAAGATGCTCCACCGGAGGGTTATTCAGAGAAGCTTGCCTGATCTTTGGGTCGGCTTGCATGGGGGAGCTTAAGAACCCTTTCTGCAGCTTAGACAGGGAATGATCTCTGGGGTGTTCGATCATGCGTCGGGGGTCTTGGAAATCAGCTCTCATCCAAGGGTCAAACCAAGGTTCTTCTGAGCTATTGGTGAAATTGGGGCAAGCTTGTTGTAGATGGCCGAGTCTGCCACACCCGTAACAAAACTCCGACAATCTCTCATACTTGAAACTAATTTTGGCTGGACTTTGGTTAATCCTAGGCATGAAGAATCCCTCAAAAAGAGGATTATCAGTGTTAATCTCAACATGGATACGTAAAAACTGTCTAACACCCATATGAGGGAGATATGAGGGATCGATTTCCAGAAGACGACCTAAGACTTTGGCTATCTCTACTGCATTATTTTCAGTCATCATTTCTAGAGGTAAGCCATAAATCTGAATCCAAAAAACAGAGTTAGAGAGATTAACTTCCTGTAGACTATACCCGAGGGCCATTCCTTAAGTGCCATATGATAACCTTTAAAGTTCCAAGGTCTTTGATGATAAACTCTGCCTTTCTCTATGGGGGATGGAAAAGTAAAGAGGAAGGTATTGATCCCAAGATCTTCTATAGTAAGTCTAGGTATAAAGCTCCAAACCGCCCTTATAGTAGAGTGGAAAGTATGCTTATTTAGAGCTTTAGTAGAGACTAACTTACCAAGAAGGCATGACTAGAGATCTTTTCTGCATTTTTGGATGCTGGGACCAAGATGATGTCATCCCATGTTAAGGCTTTTGTTTGTTCAATGAGCAAATCAATTTACGGTTTGTTTGATGTCATGTTCAGGGGAAGGTGGATATGGAGGAAAAGAGAGTGGGAGTTAGGTGGGATACAATGGAGAGTCTAGGGAAGATGGCAAAGTGAGGCACTTGTGGATAAGACTGGTTAGGTGGGGTTTGGATTAATTAAGGGCCAGGTAGGTGGAGGTGGGATAGCGACAGAGACTACGAAGAGGGGGAAGGAACTCATCTTCATAGAGAGAGGTGGATTACTTTGATACTCCGATTTTTTAGATGTATGCTTTCTTCACTTGATCTGCAGTTGTTATTATCTTGTGATTTGCTTCGGCGCCTATGCATGGCATTGGCGGAAATAAGACAGACCATGTAATAAAATAAAACAATTTTAATTAAATTTGATTTTAACTTTTACTTTTTATTTGATGTGTTTAAAAAATATATAATAAAAAATGTGTTATCCTATGGCTATCACTATCCAAAATAGGGGCACCCTTCGGAACGGTTGGGCTGAACTTGTGAGTTTAAGAGCCTCCAGTTAAAATAAGACAAGTAAGAGATTTCATACAAAACACATAATATTTGATCTCATCTGATTAAACATTCCTATGAGAAGAACATGGAGCACTTCGAACTTGAACTCCCACTGACCCCTGATCCCGTCTCCTCTCTCTCCTCTCTCCCTCGATCCCACCCCTCTATCCTAGATCCCATGACCTTGACCCCCTCTCCTCTCTCCCATCCTCAATGTCTATAGTATCCCATTTTGCTTCAAATCCCAACTCAATGCAACCCAGTTTCACTTCATTCTCGCTTCACATCGAAGTGTCATTCTTTCAAAGCTCCCATTGACAGATCTCAAAATCCCCAAATAATTATACAAACCCAATTACCAAATTTCAACAAATGCAATTAAATAAATCCTCCTAATAACCAAAAGTCAACAATAATCAGCACAAAAATTCAAAATCGGAGGCACCCACGTGAAGAATAAAGGCAAAGGAAAGGTAGGTCATGCAGGATCTAGATTAAGTTCTCAAATGCTATTTTTATAATGTATACAAATGCTTTCAAATTCATGTAATAACAATATATAACTGCGCTGGAGAAGGTGGCTATAGAGACCGTGCTGGAGAAGGTGAGCAGATCAGAGAGGAGGAGGTTTCGAATGAAGAGGAAGAGGGAGAGGGAGAGGAGGAAGGGATTTTCTGTTCACGAAGGGATTTTTCACTGAATAGATTCTTGTTATCACCTGTAGACAGTTATATGGAATGAAAAATGAGGGACTACATGGCAAAATATTATTGGAGGACTGTTATTTGAGCTTCAGCAGATTGACCGGTGTGAAGATTTCCTCTCCAAAATAATCCATGACACTCGATCTCATGGGTTTGAAATTTGAGCTCATTGGTTGCCTTTGCTAACCTTTCCCAGGTGGCATTGTGTTATGAGGCTGGGCTTGGGTTCTCAAATGAAATGTTCCAAGGGCGTTGACTTCGCTAATCTTCGCCAGGTGGCATTTGTCGATCCGAGTCTTTTTCAGGAAGGAGACGGAGATCCACGAGTGCTTAACGTATGAATCGGGACAAGATCTTGTTATATATGCTGAACGTCGTACAACCAGATCAAGAACGTATGAAATATATATATATATATTTTTCATCATATTATATATATAATTAATTTTCAGTTTCATATTACATATATAGTTCGTACTAATTATTTACGTATAATGGGAGTACGTACGTACTCTTGATTGATTATGCTATATAATTAATATCAAATGAGCATTGCTATGCATAAGCCTACACATCACACACCAATGTGTTTTTCTATTTTTTTTATTTTTTTTTTAATTTTACTCTTCTTAAAATATTTATATTTTTTTATTCATCATCCATATAATACACATTTAATAAGAGAAACAAATAAAAAAAAATTATGGTGTGTGGTGTATAGGCTGATGCAAAGATTAATTCATATCAAATTATATACATGGGGTAATTAGCATGCATCAAACATTTTTTTCCTTCTTAATTCCATTTTATTTATTTTCCCATATAAGTTCCCTTGGAATGGTTGTAAGTTCAATATTGTAGGACCGAACTGCCCAATGGGAATTAAAAGAACTTTGAACAACGTCTGAATCCTTTGCATTTGCTAGGAAAGTTCAAATAACTACATTTTTCTTCTTGAACGTGACACAAATTCAATGCGTCTTCAATGATACGTACAATGAATGTGGCGAGACAAACCAATTTAGACCTTCAATCCTACCCAAATGGTCCAAAAATAAGTTTAATTTCAAAGTCATGAGTTTTCTTTGAACCTAATTATAATTTGATCTTGTTTTCACGTCACGCTTTGTACGTTGACTGTAGATCACCGAGCCTTCAATCCTTGCTACTGCCCAAATAGTCCAAACATAAGTTTTCAAACTTGTGAGTTTTCTTTTAGGCTATCGTTTGGATGTTGAGTTGAGTTGAATCGAGCTTTTTAAGAATAGTAACAACTTGAGATAATAGAGTGAGTTTTATGAGATCAATCTAAGATGAGTTTGAATGTTAAGATGAGTTTAAAAGTATTTATAGAAAGTTATAAAAGGTTGTGGATCTCAAGTGTAAAAAAGTGTTGAATTGAAAAAGTTATAGATCCCATGTGTAAAGAAGTTTTGAGTTAAGATGAGTTTAGTAATTTGAGAGTTAAGTATTTGGATGTTAGACATATGTTAAAATTAAACTGAACTAAGTTAAACTTAGATGAGTTTAATAACCAAATGTTATTAACACATATTTGGATTTGCGTTGAGTGATATAACTCTTATCTTTAAGAATATTTTTAATCATAAAATTTAAGTTATAAGCTATAATATAAAATAGTTATTTACTATTTAGTAGTTGTCTAAAACATTTTCAAACATGTGATATTTGTTTCGAAATAGATATAAAAAAAAGTTTTTTGAGGTATAAATGATATAAAAATTAAAGGTCATTTTATTTTTTAAAAATTAATCATATTCTTAATAGAAATTCAAATTATGTTTTGCATTATCTGAAAAAATTACATTTGAATAAAATCATTAAAAATATGCTTTACTTAAAATATTCCTTTTAATTTTTTAGAAATTAAAAAGTATTTTAACATGTAACAAACAAAAAATTTAATTTTATTATTAAATAATTTTTTTGACTATTTAAACATTTTCTTGGACGACAGGTTTAGATAGTGAGATGAAAATTTTTAATTTTAAATAAAAGTTTAAAATATATATATTTTTTAAAAATTTAAAAAAATTGAATTAATATTTAAAAAAATTATAACGATAAATTTGATGAGATGGTAATTTTGTATCTCACCCCAAATGTTACTGCGAGACCATGAACGTGGCGAGTACATAGAGAACTTCATGCTCATTTTCCTGTATTTATTCATATTATTCTTCCAACAAAATGTCAGTGGGTGCAGTTTTATTTTTATTGGAGACCATTTCCTTTTGTGAATTTGTTCCTGCTCAAGTGGCACGGTCCAAACCTCTAGAAAAAAATGACTTTGAAATGAAAATTAAAAATTAAATAAAATATTTTTAAAATATTATTTTTAATAATATTATTATTTTAAAATTTAAAAAAATTAAATTATTTATTATATTTTATATAAAAATTTTAAAAAATTATAATAATTAAATGAAATAAATTGAGATGAACTAAATCCAATTGGGCCTAAAGCTTGCTCTGGGCATTGACGAGATTCTACTAGATTTAAGATTTGGAATTTTGGATTCCATAACGTGTTTGCCGGAAGCTCTAATTTAAGATGGAATAAAGATAATTACAATAAGATTTTATAATATTTAGATATCATTAAATTTCATCGAACTTTCTTTTGCATAACAACCGATGCTTGAAGTTGGACGGAAAAACTCGATTCAAACTGAAAACACATGCAAGGAATGATTTATATCTAACGTTTCTCTTTCTTTTTTGTTTGTTCCTAGTATTTTAAATATAAATTATAATAAAAAAGAAACACAAACAAATAGCTAAAATCTCAGTTTGAATTGGCCTTTCAATCCCCCTCAGGAAGTTCATAGGTAAGCATCTAAAATAATTTACGTGGTTCGACATTAAGCTTATGTTTAAGGAATTTGGAGAGGAGAGATTACACTATAATATTATTGTTTAAGTCTCTCATAGCCTATCAGTTCTCATTGTACAATAGGAGTTGGAGATGATTTACTTGCTAGAGCAGATATTCTCTCTAGAGCTCTCTGTTTAGAGGTTGAAGAAGCAGTTGAAAAAGAAACCCCACAAGAAGCATGGCCAAAAATCCCTTCAAGCATCCAAAAACCGTAGAGATCATGTTCTTTTTATCTCCTGCCCCCTTACCCCTTTGCTTGATGTCACTCCCCTTTACTTTTCATTAAATCATTAAGTTTATCTCCTGACACATTACCTCTTACCTTCTCTTGTCCATTCTCTATTTCATTTCCCTTTCTCTTCCTTTGTCTTTTAGTCTCATTGATGGGTTGGGCCTTGAGAACCATTTTGAACCTATGTATTTTACCCCCTCATACATAGGTAAGCATCCCAATTATTCATTGTTAATCCTAAAATTTAAGTAATAAGGTATACTGTGAAAAAGTTATATTATTTAATAGGTGTCTAAAACATTTTTAAACATGTGATATTTGTTTGGAAATAGATATTAAAAAAAATGAAGTATAAATGATATAAAAGGTGATTTTATTTTTTAAAGATTATCCATATTCTCAATAGAAAATCGAACGCGTTGATTGATTATGTTATATAATTAATATGAAACAATTTTTTTTTCCTTCTTCCATTTTATTCATTTTTCCACAAGTTCCCTTGGAATGGTTGTAAGTTCAATATCGTAGGACCGAACTGCCCAATGGGAATTAAAAAAACTTTGAACTTGCATTTGCTAGGAAAGTTCAAAATATAGCTACATTTTTCTTCTTGAACGCGATACAAATTCAATGCGTCTTTAGTGATACGTACAATAAATATGGTGAGTTTTCTTTTAAATAAGTTTAATTTCAAAGTCATGAGTTTTCTTTGAACCTAATTATAATATGATCTTCTTTTCACGTAACGCTTCGTACGTAGGATTTCCATTCATGTTAGAAAAATGTGCTTAACTTATTTGGTTGACTGTAGACCTAGCCTTCAATCCTAGCTACTACCCAAATAGTCCAAGTCATGAGTTTTCTTTTTAATCTTATTAACGTATGTTTGGAATTGCCTTGAGTGATAAGGTATACTATGAAAAAGTTATTTATTATTTAGTACGTGTCCAAAACATTTTCAAATATGTGATATTTGTTTGAAAAAAAAAAATAATTGAAATATAAATGATATAAAAGGTGATTTTATTTTTTAAAAATTATCCATATTCTTAATAGAAATTCAAACGCGTTGATCTCCTTCCCCGAACTTGAGCCAAAAGTTACGGCAAGAGCATGGAACGTGCAGGCCAGTACCTAGAGAATTTCATGCTCATTTTCCTGTATTTATTCAAATTATTCTTCCAACAAAATCTCAGTGGGTGCAGTTTTACAAGAGATCCTAAAATGAGTTGGGATGAAAGTTAAAAATTGAAAATAATATTGTTAGAATATTATTTTTTAATAAAATTATTATTTTAGAATTTTAAAAAATTAAATTGTTTATTATATTTTATATAAAAATTTAAAAAATTATAATAATTAGATAAAATAAATTGAAGATCAACTCTAAATCCAATTGGGCCTAAAGCTTGCTCTGGGCATTGACGAGATTCTACTAGATCGTTGGATTTGGATTCCATAACGTGTTTGCGGGAAGCTTTAATTTAAGATGGAATAAAGATAATTACAATAAGATTTTATAGTATTTAGATATCATTAAATTACATCAAATATATTATACCTGCGCCGGTTTCTAAACCTTTCTTTTGCATAACAACCAATGCTTGAAGTTGGACGGAATAACTTGATTAAAACTGAAATTAAACACATGCAAGGAATAATTTATATCTCACGTTTCTATTTCCTTTTTGTTTGTTCCTAATATTTTTAATATAAACAATTATAAAAAAGAAACACAAAAAAATAGCTAAAATCTCAGTTTGAATTAGCCTTTTAATACTCCTCAGGAAGTTCATAGGTAAGTGTACGAAATGATTTACGGGGTTTCGTATTAGGCCTATGTCTATCATATTTGGAGATGAGAGATTTCACTATAATATATATGCTTGTTTATAGTCTTTTATAGCTTATCATTTCTCACTGTACAATATGAGTAGAAAATCTATTTGTTGGAGCAGATGTTCTCTTCGGAGTTTTTTGTCTAAAGGTTGAAGAAGTAGCAGAAAAAGAAGTCCCTTGAAGAAGCTTGGCGAAAAATCTATCTAACCGTCCAAAAGAGAAGTTACTAAAATCGTAGGCATCATGTCTCTTTTATCTCTTGCTCCATTTGCTTTAAGTCCTTTTCATTTACTTTTCATCAAATCACTCATTTTCTTTCCTGACACAATATTTATTGTCTTCCCTTATTCATTTTTTGTCCTCTTTTACTATCTCTGCCTTTGTCTTCTAGTATGACTTCTTGATGAGTTGTGCCTTGAGAATCATTTTGAGTTTAGTGTATTTTATTCCCTCAAACATAGGTAAGCGTATGAAATTGTGAGTATGGTTAGAACTTATTAGTCGTTTTAAATCAATCAATCTAATGGTGACATTTTATTATTAGAAAATAATTTCAATTTTGCATAGTTAGCATTCATTTCAAGTAAAGTTGTAAAATAGTTGTAGACAAAGATGAAACTGGCCAGGATCATGGCAATGATTTCAAGGCTCTAGTTTATGAGTTCATGGTCAATGGGAGTCTTGAGGATTGGTTGCATCCTACTTTGAAAGAAGACGGGGCATATCACGAACAAAGGATTCTGAATCTTTTACAGAGGTTGAATATTGCCATTGATGTCGAAAGCGCACTAGAATATCTCCATTATAATTGTGAAACACCAATTGTTCATTGTGACCTTAAGCCCAGTAATGTTCTTCTGGACAACGAAATGACTGGACACGTGGGTGACTTTGGGTTAGCAAGGTTCTCTCCTGAAACCACTTATCAGAACACTTCAACCAATCAGTCTAGCTCTATCGGCGTAAGAGGAACTATTGGTTACACTGCCCCAGGTGAAATATATATATATATATATATATATAAATATATATATTTTCTATCATTCGTTTTGATTATATTCCTTTGTCGGATTAGTTGGTTTGGATTTAGAATCGAGTTGCATGAGTTGTGAATAGTGAAATAAAATATTATTAAAATATTATTTTTTAATATTATTATTATTTTAAAATTTGAAAAAATTAAATAATTTATTATATTTTGTATGAAAATTTGAAAAGATTGTAATAATGACTTGAGATGAGTTAAAGTGAGTCAAACCATCTTAATTCAATATTTTCTTCATTAATAGTTGGGGTCAGTCCAAGCTTGATTTTCTTTTTTCTTTGTCCTTTTTTCCCACTAGCTTAAGTTCTTTATAAATTCTGAGCGTGCATTCCTTTGTTATAATTTTTTGAATCATGTTCACGCCAGAATTTATCATATGTTCAATTGCAGAGTATGGCACAGGAAACTGGGTGTCTACCTCCGGTGATGTGTACAGTTATGGCATCCTCCTACTAGAGATGTTCACTAAGAAGAGACCGACGGATAACATGTTCCAAGGCAACTTGAGTCTTAATGGTTTTGTCAAGGCAGCTTTACCTCAACGAGTTATGGAGATTGCGGATCCAATCCTTTTCCAGGAAACAGGAGAGCAGACATCGGACAATGCACGTCAAATCAGCAGTACAAGAAGAAACAAAATCAAGGAATGCTTGGTTTTGATATTTGGCATAGGAGTTGCTTGTTCTTCTGAACATCCAGAAGAACGGATGAACATCAGGGATGCTGTAACCAAACTCCATTTGGTCAGAAGAAGCTACCTGAAACTGGAACACATGGAGCCAACCGATCTACAAATTGACCCTTAATGTCAGCAGTGCCTTTCAACAGTTTGGTTAGTACAGGTCGATAATAAGCTCAAACCATTTTGCCCTTCGGTTGCATCCTCTCTGCATTTTGTTTACAGTAGTGTGAATTCTAATCTTAATTCAGGCAAAATAAATAAGGAGGCTGTAGCCCCCCGTCTGCCTTGATAACTTCTCGCAGGCATTTTATCAGTGTTAGCATATTTGATCTCTTAAACACGAGGAGTTATAACTTTGGGTTGCATTGTTGAGGGATCCCTTTCTCTTATGGCCTTGCCCAGTTCACTCTATTGTGTTCAAACTGTCTTGCATGTATAGTGTAATTCTGAGTTTTACAGCCCCAACTGAAATGACTCAGTTAGGAGCACAGAAAAATAAATCGCAAGGTATGTCTTGTACAGATAGCCATATACACAAACTGATGAATATTACAGGCAGATAAAAGTGCTCTCGCAACTTGACCCACTCTTGAGTTTATTCAGTTTCAAATTTCTTCAATCATGAGAAGGTCGGGGTAATCGCTTCCCAATTTCCTGCCAAAAGAAAGGAACAAATGGTCAGTCTTCTAGTTGCATACAGTTTTAACACCATGGATTCACATGGCTACGCCAGGCCCCACTAGGAGCCTTGGCAGATGCTCAAACAAACACGTCCACAAAATGTTTCACTTAAATCAACTGCTCTATAAAAGGAAATGGAGACTGGTGAAATGATGCATCTTTGTCTTTCTATTAGAAAAAAAGTACAAGGTATTCAGAATTACAAGAAAATAAACAAACACTTAAGTTGTATCTAGCGAAGCACAGAAGAAAAACACCATCAAAACCTATCCACAATCTCATTTATGGCGTATCAACTTAACATCACTGACCACGGCTCCAAACAGATATTTCTTTCTTATTCAAGAAAAAACAGTTCTAGGCCGGCAATGTAAAAAATACCTCAAACAGCTGATTTATATTATCTGCTGTCTTTGCAGATGTCTCAATAAAAAACATTCCATTCTTCTCTGCATAGTCAATGCCATCCTGCAAGACCCAAAAGGGGATTTTATACAACTGAAAAATAAATGTTAGTTTGCAAGTATAGAGAATGCTTGAAACAGAGAATGGACTCACCTGAACTGGTACTTCCCGCTTTTCCTGAAGATCGGCTTTGTTACCAACTAAGGCCATTACTATATCAGGGCTTCCATGTTTTTGTAGCTCCTGTAAAATATCACATTCTTCAATTGTTTCGAAAATCAAATTTCAACTGCGACCATAGGAACTAATTGCATACAAAATCTATGCATGCACATCTTTTTGGCCAGAGATGCCATCTATAAGCATTTATCAGTCATAGCACACTGAACAGGTGAAAACCCGATTATACTGGAGTAAGCTATAGTTTTATTTCCTTTTTTTCACTACAGCTCTTGCAACTCCTAGAGAATCTGATAAGTCCAACGTTTTCAATGGATAATCATCATCAGCAAGTCAATCTCTGCTGCCATTTTTTTAAAAGGCAAAGCCAAGCCATTGCTTAACAATTTCACATATTTGAAGCTACTTGAGCCCTAAAAAAATAACAACACTTTCATCTTGAGACAGGTGAACCAAGGTTGTCAGTAGCATGCTGATGAGGGCTTTACAACATATTCTCAGAGTCATTTTTCGCTGTTTTGTTTTTAAAAAAAAATTATAAATAAATCATAGATTGACCTGCAAATAGGAAAAACTGGGTGCAATCAGTTAAAATATCACTGCAACCCTAAAAGATAAATTAAAAATCAGAGGGGAAAAACTCTGAGCGTAGCTTGAGGTTCTAGGAGAGAATTTCAAAACCAAATAATTCATATAAAAAAAAAGTGAACCAACTAGAATAAGATATTTATGATATAAGCCGTATCTGGGTGGTGCTCCACAAATCAAAGCAGTAAGGAAGATGGTACCTATATGCATTATGTGGTTCATATGGCGTGAACGTAATGAGCGAACTTTCAAAGATAAGGAGCGGACACTAGAGGAGCTTAGATCTTTATTTTTCTGTACCTTATTTCTTTGGGCTCTAGCTATAGATTTTAACGGCCTAAATTTTCATGATTTTCTTGTGTCCACTATTACAACTTAGATAGGCCTTCTCCTTTGTATGTCATCTTGTGCACATGAGCTTTGCCTATCCTTTATTAATACTATTGTTTACTTATATTAAAAAAAAGATATTTATGATATAGGTGATTGATGAACAATGAATATCCATATTCACCCAACCTCTATCAACAATAAGACCTGACCCAGTTAGTCAGCCTAATTCCCAACTTGAAGTATTGCAACCATGACCAAGCAACCTCATTAGGAAGAAATTTAAGTAATACATAGAGAGATGTCAAGATCGTATTCAGGCGGTATGTGAACCATCAAGGGGTTTTCCCACTAAGAAACTCCAGTCGAAATTCATGCATTGTTGTGCACAGGCAACATTAGACTGATTTCATTTGCACAATAATTACTGTATACATAACATGTAATTTCTCTGACCAGCCAGGGTCTCCACTTAACACACCCACAAACAAAACGTTATTTGTACCGTTACATTTAATCTCACAAAAGGCCACCATGTATGATTACTTCAACCAGATCCTTTTATTCTATAAGGTTTGCTATAAAGGATATTAGGTGCTGAACATTAATGTCCCATCGTGAAGGTTCTTTCTCACCTTGTAAAAAGGTTAAGATATATTTTTATCCTTTTCACCATAAAATTTTGCAGGAAAAAAATAACTTATCATGAGTTGTAAATAATTAACAAAACATTATGATTAATCCTAAGTAATCCCTGAAAAGTCTACCTTAACCCAATATTGTGCTTTGGTGAATGACTCTGGGCTAGTTATATCATACACAATGACTGCAACTGCAGCACCTCGGTAGTAAAGTGGTGCCAATGCTGCATATCTGAACAAGACACAATCACAATCAATAATCTCCTGCTAAAATTGGTATGCAAGGGCAAGAGACAGATGGGGTAAATTTCCAACAGAAATTAGGACAACATAAAATGAACTTTTGTTACAATATTCAGAATTTTAACTATTTATACATGTAAGCATATCTGACTAACAGTACCTCTCCTGTCCAGCAGTGTCCCATATTTCAAACTTAACTGTTGTGGAGTCTTGCAAAGCTATTGTCTGTGATAAGAATGAAGCTCCAACGGTTACCTGAAATATTTAAACCAACAAATGTAAACGCATCAGAAATTAACTATATGGCTAGGAGGAATGAGAAACAGCCATACACGTTCACGTAGAACATGGTAGGTTTCTAGTTTTATTTTTTTGATCAGTCAGGTTGACAAAAAATTACTTTAAAAAATGTTGGCTTGTATCATTAGTATAGTGGATAGCATACTCCTTACCTTGGATGTTGGGTCAAACTGACCGCGAACAAAGCGAAGAACAATACAGCTTTTACCAACACCAGAGTCGCCTAATAATACCAGCTGTACCAAACAATAGAATTGAAAGGTTAGTTACATTCATTTGTAAAAGGTTTAAAGAGTTCACAAAGGCATTTAGGTTTCATCCAACCCTTTCCCTATCCCTTTCCCCAGAAATGAACAGATTGGAAGACAACAAGACCCCTCCCTTTGCAATTATGTCTGTGTACTACATTGTAAACCATCTAAGAATCATGAAGCTGAAATATGCTACCAACAGCATATAGCCAAGTATTTACAAAATTTATGCAAAATTATTTTTATAATATAATTTTTGTTCTCACTTCAACTCATATAAACTTTCATACAAACTAATTGGGGTCAACACCACACATCGATTTTCAGATAATTGGATCCAAACACATAAATATTTACACATAAATAGGTTACATCCATCACAACGATGCTTCTGGGGAAGTTTAAAACCTGGAAATAACCATTATCACTTCGACAGGTAGAAAGGAGTGCTAAGCAAACCAATCCACTTTCCACCAACAAGACATATGCATCAGTTTATGTCCACAAATTAACGCATTAAGTCTATTTCAAAGGACATTTGTTAAATACAATAAGTTTGAAAGATCCAAAATAAAACCTACGAAGATGCCCTCTTCATTCAATAGTGTGCTCAACCACACCAATTGCAAATTGTCAAGAACACAGTAACAGTATATATACAAATTGACAAAAATATTTAGAAGCTATGAGTTGACCAGAACAAGTCTTTAGAAGATTCGCCTCTAAAAAAAGTACCTTCACGCGAAGATTTTTTGGGTCCAGCACTCCGCCATTCTCAGAATTGGGGCCGGTCAACAGCCCGGGAGTCCTATCTACAACCATTAAGCCCCTCGAATCAATAAAACTCAACCGAAATCTCCCATAAGGGCCCCTAACAAGTCACTTAATGAAAATCGCCCTATCGAAAACCCATATTTCAGCACTCGCCGTAAATATAGCGCACAAATTAAATAAATCAACCAAACTACGAAAACCCGGATAAGAATTTACAAATCCGGCTACAATTTTTTTAAATTCAAATAGGATTTCCGATTCAAATCAATCTGAACCAATGAAAACCCTAGAAATACAGGGGATAGAATCAAATATCTGCATACGAGTTTTACCTGGAAGAGAGGAAGAGCAACCCATTGCGAGCAGAAACTGTGCGTTTAACGGGAATACTATATGCGTGCAATTAGGGTTAATGGCTGGAGAGGAGTACTAAATTTCGGTGAGACAGAAGTACTCTGTAGTAGTGGAGAGATGGCTTATTGGTGGAATTAAAAGGTCGTTAACAACTTAATGGCTGCTAAACTCGCACCCCATTTTATACATAACTGTACGTATCACGCACGCGTACCCAAAACGGGAACAAAAAAATTAAAATTGGTTAATTATTTTTTTGGGTTATATCTTGGTTTGATAATTTGTTTCTAAAATCTAAATAAATCAGAAAAGAACTGATTAACGATTGGATAACATGTTCACAATTCACAGTTGATCCAAAACTACTACTACTTCTTCTTCTTCTTCTTCTTCTTCTTCTTCTTCTTCTTCTTCTTCTTCTTCTTCTTTTTTCTTTTTTTTTTTTAAATGCCAAATGTTCATGACCTGATTGGCATTAACCTCCCACTTTTAAATTGGAAGATTTTAAACTTAAGACTTCCATTTTGAGATTGAAAATTTATGTCAATCAAACCACATGTTTTATACTATTCAAAACTTCATTTAATTATTAAATATTTTATTCAAAAGTTAGAGTGAAAAACATATCATTCCAAATAATGTAATTTATAAATTTAAATTTATAATTTTTTTTTACCAAATCAAATTTTAACGTGGAATGTGTATTCTCTATACGATTTATAAATAGAATTTTCCTAGATATAATAATAAAAATCTCTCACTGCTGCTGGATTTGTTCACTTTCTTTTTAATTACATATTTGTGATTCATAATTGATACAAATTTTTCTTTTTTATACAAAACTTCTTTTAATTGTTAAAAATAATAATAAAAATCTCTCACGGCTAAAGTCTAGTTTGGATACTCAAGTATTCTAAGAATATTTCACTGTTATTCATTATTTTATTATTATTTTTTACCTATTTTTCATTACTATTCATTACTATTCAATATTCTATCATTACTTTTTAGGTATTGATAACCCTATCACTATCACTACCCATCTACAACCCAAATACATTTCAAGTTTTTTTTTTTATCATTTTCTTTTAAGCATTTTTTTAACATAGTTAATTATTAAGAACAAAATTAAAAATATATATAATTTTACTAATAATCACTTTCTTAATCATTAAGTAAAATTAAAAATTAAAAAAAAAATAAATAAAAAAAATAATAGATACATAATAGTAGGTAGTAACTATCATTATTCTTACATTTTTATTATTTTTTCCATCTTCCTTTTAATAATGCCCGGCAGCCACGGAAAAATGAGTAATATAAAGCTGAATTGTGGTCGGAAATTGAAAGTAAATTGGCCCGACTTTGAAAGAGCCCACAAATTGCAGAACAACCGAGATCAAAACTATTCACGGAACACAGCCCATATATTTTTTGTTCATATATATATATATATATATATATATATATATATAGAAAGCCTGTCTTTTATGTTAGTAGGATAGATGCTAAGGAATTCATGATTAGGAGTCGTTAGCCGGGCCTAGTTATTCTCGGGCCATTGAGA
>QEOT01007634.1:33918-48222 GCA_003123785.1 Pterocarya stenoptera
TATATATATATATATATTATAGTTTGCAGTCATTAATATGTCTTTTTAACTACATCTCTAACATCTAATTATATATGAAATGAGCCAGGCCGGCCTGCTGGGAGTGTAGGTACGTAGGATCAACGAATTTCTTTCTCTTTGTTTTTCATGTTCATAAGAAAACAAATTCATTAAGAAATGATTATGACCATTATCGATCTCATGAGGTGATTAAAAAGTCATTTCAGTTGAGTCTGGTAGAGAACTGATGACACGTAGATAAGTATCATTTTCGTTAGTTTATCCTAATATGGGCAATGTATGGTCATGCGAAAGATTTGTGAAAACTTTTAATCAGGAAGTGACTCAGAATATGAAAATGCTGTCCGCTGCGTGGCAGAGAGAGAGAGAGAGAGAGAGAAAAGCGCACGAGGGGGCAATCCTATCAAAAGTGAGTGAGCTGTTAGTGGCCGTAGTCGCAGTTCCAAGGATTCTTGCTGTCGGCTTAGGTTTCTCTTCTCTATTTTCCATACAGGAGTGTTATTAATTCGAAGCCATGTCACGTCATCATCGGAGATGATAAAATTTAGGTGAACCAGGTTTCTCTTTTCTCGTACTTTTTAGTGGGACGCTTAATTACTGCTTAGTTCCTGAGAAACGATCGAATTCAACATTTTGGCCAATAAGGTGGCAACGATTCCAGCATTTTCAATAATAATTGAAACGAGTTAATCCTAGAAGAACGCCATAAAAGACTGAAAACAGTACTGCGAGCCCAGCCAAGAGATTGTATTGTTGAATACAGTACTACCAAAAAGAGAAGAAGAAAAAGAAAATCAATGAAGAGTCAAAATCTGCTTGAATTTGCAATTATATTACAACCACTTAAAATCTGATTTCTCTAGAGAGGAGAAGAAACTAAGATACAAGTTCTCAAACAAAACTCTCACATGAGTACAGGAAACAAGATCAATTCTTGGTTCATAACATACGGAATACTCTCTGATCATAAATAAGAGCTGCAAGTTTGTTTCGAACATGAAATCTCAAAACTCCCTTAGATCATATGCTGTATACTAGTTAAGATATATACACTTACATATACAAAAATATTTAAGAGTCATAAGGTTCACCGCACTCGTGCCAGCAAACAAGCATGGTGATGCATCTCCGGAGTATATAGAACCTTGCTCTTTGCTCCTTCACCAGCAAACTGCATCTCCGGCCAAACGCCCTACATGGGTCTCTCAGATGCTTGCTACAGAAGCTTGTTTCTTGATCTCGATTCATCACTTTTAATGTCTTCTTCTTGATCTTCTTTGCCTTGTGTTGATGATGCGCGCTATAGCTAGCTAGCTGCTATATATCACCTAGGACTAATTATTTCGTTACTTGAACTGGAAAACGAAGAAAACGAAGGGGATCATATGGATATAAGTTTGGTATTTATGGATGGGAATTGGGAGATCAGGGTATGTGTGGCTTTTATATATATTAGTTGAGTTAAGTAGTAGTTAAGGATATATCGATGGCCTATGTATCTTGAAAATACGATTTTATCCCTTTTATATTATAGTACTCCTGGTATTTTCAAGACGAGGAGCATGAGGTAATTTGGGAAAAATCTATAAGATGCGCGCCCTGGCCCTCATTGCTACCCACGGGTGCTCCAATAGCTTGTTCTTTATATTATTTTTATTAATTAAATTATATAATATTGTCTTTCAAGTAATTGAGAAGGCAATTGGAGGATTGGGAGATTATGGCTGACAAGCAAGTCCTTAATTATTGTTATTAGTATCATAACTAAAGGACAAGTCTACAAGTTTCGTTAAGATTCATTAAGATTTTCCTCCTGTTCTGCTTTTGTCTTTTGTTTTGGTTTTTAGAAAGACAAATCCACGGGGATGAGTGATATTATATGCATATAATTTTCGGCCATTAATTTAATAGTCAAATATTATTGATCTTAATTCAAGATCATGTACATGATTATATATATAATTTTTCTGATAATACGACAATATGATCATGTCTCATAATTAAGTGGTGTTATTATGAATAGTACAGTACTTCGAAGATAGAAACTACAGTTTCCCCGAATAAAAACCAATTACATGATGAGTTTCGTGCGTGTTCTTGTTTTTTTCGATATGATCACTGCAGATTCACGACTATTAATTTGTTATCAACATTCAACATGCATCTTTTAATGCACGTACTGGATTATCTATATATATATATATATATATTATTGATGATGGGCTTGGAAGATACGTGGGAATTTCCGACTTGGGCATGTGAACCGGTTTCCAAGACAAGTCTGATCTCGAATAGTGTGTCAATTTGTGTTAGAATTCTTATAACCAGCTTGGAGATCGAATAGTCTGTCCTGTCAGAATTTTGAACTTCAAAACCTAAATATTCCTTTTAAATGATCATCATCATCACGAATTAGAATAAATTTTCCTGAACCAATATTTCACAAAAGAATAATGCTTAGAATTCCATGTTGCTTGAGGAATACACGAGTTTGCCCGTGGGAGGGCTTCCCAAAACATGCAGAAATCGGATGTGGAAGCTGGAACCTGATTCGCAAAGACGTAATTCTCACATAATGGTCGACATAAACTTTGAGCATTGTCGGTAGGTGAAGCTTAGTGAGAAGAACATGATCTCTGGACCTGGCTACGTACGTTCGAAAATCGAAGCTTCATTTTGTAAGGAAAAATCTTCTTGTTTTATATATACTTTTATATAAAAGAATTTCAAGGAACACGTTAATTAATTGGTACCGTTATTCATGAGGATTTCTAGACCAGCACATATATACGACCATGTCCAAGCCAGAAGCCCAATATTCGACATATGCAACGCGTCCAACCCTTCCAGAAGTTCAAAGTAAGGTGGCCTTTCTTGTTTTCCACAAAGTACTAATTAGTCCCACAACGACAAAATACATTAATAAGTTGAGGTTTATTAAACCAACTTGCAACCTCAATGGATGTGTTCATAGAAAGGAGAGATGGTTGGCATCTCCCCTGACAGGGACGGGAATAGCCTTCGGGCTTATCTGTTACCACACATCCGGTTAAGGCTACCCACTACGGTGGATCTTCTAACCCATTTTTTTCTCCCTTTTTTCCTTCATAATATTGGATTTTGTCAAATTCAATGTAAGGAATTCATTGTATTAAAATAATGTGTCATTGTACAAGACTGAAATGTCCTATTTATATAGTTTATATTCATTGCAGTACTCTATACACCATGTACTGACTTGAAGTAAAGAATAAAATAGACATACTAGTGTAAAGAATATATATTACAATTTAATATTCCCCCTTAAGACGGACTATATATATGTAATAGTCCCATCTTGCCAATGAGATGGTTAAACTGGTACAACCCGAGAGACTTTGTCAAGATATCAACAATTTGACAACTTGACATGAAATAGCTTGATAACACCAGCTTGCATCTTCTCCCTCACAAGATGACAATCTATTTCTATATATTTTGTTCTCTCATGGTATACTGGTTTGGAAGCTATGTGGATAGTAGCTTGTGAATCACAGTACATTAAAACTGGCTGTGGGTGTGAAATCCTAAAATCTGCTAACAAGTTTTTCAACCAAAGTATCTCACAAACCCCAGCTGCCATTGCCCTGTATTCTGACTCAGCCGAAGACCTATAAATTGTTTATTACTTCTTTGACTTCCAACTGACCAAATTATCCCCCAAAAACATTGTGTAACCAATGACAGATTTTCTGGTATCTGGGCATGCTGCCCAATTTGAATCTGTGTACACTTTGAGCTGGAAATCAGTGGAATCAGATGAGAAAAATAATCCTAAGCCAATTGTGGCTTTGACATATTGAACCACCCTATTTGCTGCTGCTATGTGTGGTACTTGAGGTCTATGCATGAACTAGCTTAATATTTGCATTGGGAAGGCAATATCTGGCCTTGTAATGGTTAGGTAAATCAACCTATCAATTAATCTCCTGAATTGAGAAGGATCTTCTAACTCATCCCCACTTTCAGCATTCAAAATCAAATTTTGTTCCATGGGTGAAGATGCTGGTTTACAACCAGCCAAGCCATAATCTTCAATAATTTTCAGAGAATACTTTCTCTGACAGAGGTGAATTCCCTTAGCAGATCTGGTTGCGTCAAGGCCTAAGAAGTACTTCAAAGGACCTAGTTCTTTCATCTTAAAATGGCTGTTCAGATATGACTTCAAGGCTTCTACAACAGTAGCATCATTACAAGAGACTAAAATATCATTTACATACACAAGAAGAAAGATAATTGAAGTACATTCTTGCTTACTGAAAAATGAATAGTCCGATCTTGATTGAGCAAATCCATTAAGCAACAAAGTCAATGAGAATTTTGCAAACCATTGCCTTGATGCTTGTTTCAAGCCATACAAGAATTTCTTAAGTTTGCATACAAGTCTTGACTCCCCCTTGTTATCAAAACCAGAGGGCAATGACATGTAAACCTCTTCTTAAAGCTCACCATTCAAGACGGCATTGTTTACATCTAGCTGAAAAATTGACCACTGTTTGGCAGCAGTGATTGAAAGGAAAATTCTCACAGTAGTGAGTTTGGCTACTGGAAGTCTCATAGTAGTCACGTCCTTCTAATTGGGTGTATCTCTTGACTACTAACCTAGCCTTACATCTTTTCACACTCCCATCAGATTTTAGTTTCAATTTGTACACCCATTTACGTCTAACTGGGTGTTTACCAATAGGTAAAAGGACTAAATTCAAAGTGCCATTCTATTCTAAAGCTGAGATTTCAGCTTTCATAGCTACTCTCCATTCAGGATACTTGACAGCTTGAGAATATGATTTAGGCTCAACAAGGGTAGAGGTAGTGAGAACAAAAGATTTATGAGATGGAGACAGTTTATCATATGTCAAGTACCTGCTAATTAGGGAGAAATATGTGAGGGAGGAAGACCAGCAACCTGTTGATCAGTGGGAGAAGGTGAATGCAAAGCAGCAACCTATTGACAGTGATATGAAGGAGGGTTTCGAGTCCTAGTTGACCTTCTAAGAGAAGGAGCTGAAGGAGCTAATAAAGGATTAGAATTAATATTACTGATCTCAGTTTGTGGAGGAGCAGCAATATTAAAATCAGAATTAAGAGCAAGATTGGGTAGAGAATCAAGAAAAGGATTTTGAGTATTATATGAAAACAGTAAATTTGTAGCACAAGATGGTGTTGAAAAAGAATATTCAAAAGGAAATACTTATTCAAGGAATGCTACATCTTTAGAGATATAGCAAGTCTAAGTTTCTAAGTTTAACAGTTTGTAATCTTTAACACCATAAGGATAACCTAGAAAAATAGACATTATAGCTATATGAGAGAATTTAGAATTAGTATGAGAGAGTGTTGAACCAAAACATAAATATCCAAATACCCTAAGATGAGTATAAGATAGTATTTTGTGATACAAAAGCTCATAAGGAGTCTTATTCAAAAGAATAGGACTTGAAATTCTGTTAATCAAATAAACAGAAGTAAGGATGCTATCTCCCTAATAACAAAGAGGAAGTTTAGCATGAAAAAGAAGAGATCTTGCCACATTAAGGATATGCTGGTGTTTACGCTCCACAACAAAATTTTGTTGTGGAGTTGCAACACAACTCAGTTGGTGGAAGACTCCCTTGGAAGCAAAAAAAAAAGATTTTAAAGCAAATTCAGAACTATTATCGGACCTAAGTGCTTTGATTTTGAGATTGAATTGTGTTTCGACATGAAGAAAAAAATACTGTAGCAAAGATGTAACTTCAAACTTAGATTTCATTAGATATACCCATGTAGCCCGAGAATAATCATCTACTATGGTGAAAAAATATCTAAAACCATCATAAGTAGAAGCTATCATTGGCCCCCAAACATCACAATGTATCAAATCAAATGATGCATTACATTTATGATTACCAATAAGAAAAGATAATCGCTTCTATTTTGCAATTGGACAAGTGGTACAAGTATCAAATTTGGAATGCAAAACAGGAATAAACTTTGTAAAGAATGCAGTCTAGAAGAAGATGGATGGCCTAATCTAAAGTGCCATAAGGCTATATTAGATTGAATTGAAAAACAGGATGTAGAGGTAGAAAATTCTCTAGAAATAGTAGATGACTGAGGAAAAGTCAACCTGTAAAGGCCATCTTGCATTTCACCCATCCCAATCATCTTCGAGGTTATTAGGTCCTGCAAAAAACAATGATGAGGTTTAAGGATCAAACAACATTGTGATGTTTGAGTAATTTTGCTGACTGACGGGAGATTGAAAGTAAAACTAGGTACACATAAAACATTGGTGAGAATAAGAGATGAACTTAAAGCAACATCACCAATATGTGTAACTTGAGCAAATGTACCATTAGGTAATTTGACTGAATGAGAGACAATAGTAGACTTGCTGGTATAGAAACATGGAGAGTAAACCATATGTTCTGATACACCACTGTCAATTATCCAAAAATTCGAGTGGAATGAATTAACAGAGGCACAAATAGAGTTAGATTTACCTTAAAAATTAGGAATTAAAGCCATATTCACCAAAGGAGGTAGAGAGGAAGCAGCTGGTTTGAGTAAGGCTAGTAATTGCTGACATTGATCCGCAGTAAGTGGCAAGGAAGATGAATCAGTGTTCTGAACAGCATTGGCAGATGTATTGACACCTTTAGTTTTATCTCGAAATTTGTAGGTATGAGGAAATCCATGAATTTTGTAGCACTTGTCAACCGTATGGCTAGAAATGCCACAGTGACTACAGGTGACCTTGCTACGGGTAGAAGGTCTGAAATTCCTAACTACAATGTCTGGCTTGGTAGTTAAAGTTTTATGTATAATACTTTTATATAAAATTAGAATTTCAAGCAACGCGTTAATTAATTGGCACTGTTATTCTTGAGGATTTCTAGACCAACACATATATACGACCATGTCCAAGCCAGAAGCCCAATATTCGACATATGCAACCCTTCCAGAAGTTCCAAGTAAGGTGGCCTTTCTTGTTTTCCACAATGAACTAATCAGTCCCACATCGACAAAATAAATTAATCAGTTGAGGTTTATTAAACCAACTTGCAACCTCAATGGATGTGTTCGTAGAAAGGAGAGATGGTTGGCATCTCTCCTGACAGGGACAGGAACAGCCTTCGGGCTTACCTGTTACCACACATCCAGTTAAGGCTACCCATTTCGGTGGATCTTCTAACCCATTTTTTCCCCCTTTTTTCCTTCATAATATTGGATTTTATATAATTTATCCTTTTTTTTTAAAATTCTTATCCAGGTTATTTGAAGCTACTTGATCAAATTAAGCATATGGATATATACTTGTTAATACTTTTTACAAGCTAGATAAAACCTTATTTTTTATAGAATGGGTAAAATATACCAGAGAAGGGCCTAAGGGGAAGGTCCCCTCACTAGAAGACAAAGAATGAGAGAGCAAAGGGGGAATGAGGGGATAAAGAAAATGAGGGTGTCAGGAGAAAGTGACAGAAAAGAGAATGAGAAACGGCCAGACAATTTGAGGGGACTTCGACTTCTTCAACCTCTCAAAAGGGGCTCCAGCAAGAATATATTTTCTAGCAAATATATACGAGATCTCCATTGAAGGAGATCAGGCGATGACAAACTGTAAATAAAATTATTATAGTAGATATTCTCTCCCCATCTCGTGAACGTAGTAGACTTTATGTCGAACTATATAAATTTATGTGTCAATCTCTTTTTACATTCTCACTATTTATTTTTCATTCACTGTTATGGACGTACGCATAGCTGCATTGGACCATGCCAGGGGCTCCAGACTACATCGATCGAGGCCAGCCCAAATCGTCATATCAGGCCAAGAATGACTATTTCTCTTCTTGTGGACTATGGTGCGCTTTTTGGCATTAACATTTCATTTAATTAACTCTCAATTGTTTTTAGTATCAACTTATAAAACATCTATTATTATGTGGCAGCGCGCAGAAGAACAAGATCCAATTAAAGTTACTAAGGTCGAAATATATAGTTAGTTATCACACACACACACACACGTATATGATCTAGAGCTGACTATTATCGCTTGTATGCTTAAGAAGCTTCTTAAGCATACAAGCGATAATAGGTTAAAAAAATTGTATGGCCGTAACCACAATATACAAGCGATAATATATAGTTAGTTATCACAATTGTATGGCCGTAACCATTGGTATAGGTTAAAAAAATTGTCTTCTAATCGAGTACTCCAGATTCTCTTATACAGCAAATACATTGTTAGTCGACAGCTTATCATGATCATGTGTTTTGGATGCAAATGATGAAAAATCAAGAACACCCAATTAACTTGTTTTCGAGAAACAAAATTCCCATTTTTAGCTGTGGTTAATATTTGGGCGAAGAAAGCAAATTTTGCGATAAACATTTATATAATAAAAGAAAACTAAAGCAAAATGCTCCGATGGAGGATATAATTCGATCAAGAGAGATTGTATATTTCAAGTATCCATGCAATTAATATATATAATTGAATTGAAATATAACCGCTTACAACTTGGACAATATTTATATATAGATGATGGAAGATCACTTGCATCCGGTCCCAATATTCTTTCGTACGTTCCACAGCATATCTGTAAAACAAGATATATATTTTTCATCACCATCTTATAAAGCTACGTACGTATATGATATACTCATGATCCAACTAAATTTTTTTTCCTCTCATGGTTTAGCCATGCGCTCGTCCGGCGAACACGCGGTGCTCGAGCCAAGAGTGTGATAATTCACGTATCGGCTAGGTGCAGATGAGCGTCGAAATCCTTTTGGCAAGCAGCTATTAACATCCGGTTTTCGAAATTCACCATGAACTCTTTCGGGCTTCAGCGTCACATAATTAGGAGGATTTGAATCCAATGGCCTCGTAGCAGCTGCAACCCAAGACATAGAATTCGACCCGAAATTCATGATGAGGAGTGGTGGAGGATTGATAAGGAGGAAGAGAAGGAGCAGAGCCATGAAGAGAGTACTAGACATGATGATTCTTGAGATATTGGCTTGCTTGAATATTGTTGTAACGTAGATGAGGATGTTCTTTTAAGGTACTGGAAGATCAAGACTAGGAGGCAAGCTTTAAATAGGTTCATGAGGAGTAAAGGATGTTAGATATGATCACCAACGCATAGCTAGGAAAGCATGCATGCATGCTTGCTGGCCGGTCCTACTACGTAGTACTACTTGTGAAGTGAGCTGGCCAGGACTTCACTTTTTTGACGACGGAAGTGATCAGGATGCTCGTGCATTTCATTACTCTTATCTCCCAGTTAGTACGTAATTTCTCACGTCAACCATACCATTTTTACAATTTTTATAACGTCACTTCATAAATCTTTTGTTTATTATAAATTTTTAACGAGATGATAGAAGATTACTAAATGATCAGGGCGGCGACAAAATGATAATCGACAGATGAGCGAGTTCAATATAGAGAGTCGTGAATAACAAAATCCAGGAAAGTACGTACTGCCATATATATATATATCTATATGAATATTCCGTAAAGCTAGGGTTATAACTTTCCTAGACTTTGAGCAAACTTGTGTGTTATATATTGAGTTAGAACTGCATGCACGGGAGTAGTAGTACTAATTGGAGTGATCAGGTCCGTTAATCCCAAACGGCAACAGTTATGATCAAGGAGACGGAGGAAGCCTTGAATTCATGTGATGGCGATTAATCTGCCATAATGGGCTTGGAGTACTTGAGATATACAGAGCCAATTAGCAGGCTAGCTAGCTAGATTTGAGTTTCCTTTCAAAATTATAATGTGCTAGCTAGCTAGGCAGCTTTGAGAAGTTTCGCCTCTTTGATTTGATAGTCAGTATAGACATTGTTTGTGCTTGTTGTTCATGTGATCTAAAGGGGTCATGTACGTAAATTAATAATGATCAATTAGACTGCTGTTTTCGCAGGATTAATGCATGTAGCAATTATGATTTTTGCATACATAGTCCAACCAAAATGGTGAAACTGTCGTGGATCATGGGTTGCATCATAGTCGAGCTTGAGAAAAGATTCATGAGTTGATGTCTACCAAGTTGTTGTGGGGGTTACTTTTTTTTTTTTTTTTGTGCAATTATATATCGAATCCATGCACTCGAGCTGCTAGTTAGCTAGCTTAGTAATTTGAGTACTAGAAGTCTAGATCATATTTCTACGGTTCATGGAAAGGCCGGTGATCGATCGATCACCGTGATGGGGTGCTTTCTTATGATAACGATACATATATTATACGTACAAATTAAGGATATTGATCCAAGGCCACGTAGGCAAAAATTTGGAAGTTGATGGTGAATAATGTAGTACTTAGGGAAGGTGATCATGATATATAGTTTTTGAAAAAATAAAATTAGAAAAAGCTAGAAAAATGCTATATATTACAAATTCATTTCATTTCCGCGCGACATCGTTCCATTGTATTGAACTTGGCATTATCTATATATTTTAAGAAAAAATAACATTTTTAATATACATATAATATTACGCTTTGTTTTGGATAGCTGCCTCAAATCGTATAAAATGCTCAACGATCAAGTACAATTTTTAGAGTCATGACTCGTGAGTAGATGATACGTATACCCGAGGGCCGAGGCAAATTATAATGGATGATATGCTGACGAGGAGAGGTCAACCCAATCACCTGACCCTAACCACATTACATATTACATGATGACTTGCAAGGGGTTGATTTGGCCACGTGGAAGTAGTAGCTTACCTGTCTGGCCAACTTATTGCCAACCTTCACACATCATCTCCGGCCATCACATCCATGTAATTGTGAAGAAGTAATTATTAAAACTTGCAATATCTCAAGAAATCTTCATGAATCCAATCCAATCCAATCTTCTAAAAGTACTGTAATTTTGTCCTCAGCCAGCACGTATCCTCGTTCCTATGTCACTCTTTGCTAAAAGTCTCTATCTATTCAAATTCAAGAAATAATATTACAACTTTCGGCACGAATTACAGTGACACATTTATTTTTTTGTACTAGGTTTTTGTTGCCACGTATTAAAGCTAAGGGACACATATCTCAGAATCTTTTTTCCCTCTCCTTTTGAGTGTTGACTAACATTATTTTATTTATTTTTATGATAAAAGGACTGAGATTTTATCCAAGTTCTCAAACTTGGACGAATGTTCTCTACTCTAGAGTCGTATTTCTTTCGATTTAATCTTTTCCGATCTCAATCAATTATTTTAGGCAACTCAAAGAAGTGTGAACTCGAATCCTAAGGCTCGGTTTGAATATAAAAAAAAATGTTTCATCTTATTCTATCCCATCATTACTATTTTATCAAATTTCTATACAAAATATAATAAGCAATTCAACTTTTTCAAATCTCAAAAAATAATAATATTCTAATAATATTTTATTCAAATTTCATCTCAATTTTATCGATTCAAATCAGTTAAACTGTTCGATCTCTTGTTGAAATTCAGAATTTAGAGTGTGAGAGATAGACACAGGTATTCATAATATTTATTAAATTTTTGTATTTTTTGGATAATTCACATTGATAAAAGTAATATTATAATAAAATAAGAGAAAATATATTTGCAACCGTGAATACCATCGTGTAATCGCTTTGAAAAAAGTGAATAAAACATATGATTCAAATAAAAAAAATTAATTTTTTACTATTGGATCATACTATTTTTCAAAGCAATTACGCGAATGTTGTGCACTTTACAATTATATATAGAATTACTCTTATAATAATTTTATTTTTATTCTTTACTCTAATTCCTAGAATTTGAATAAAAGATTTTAAAAGATCCTACGGAGTGTTGAAAGCTGTAACAGCATTATATGTAGTACAATTGTTTATAAAAAAAATAAAAAACTTATATGTAATACAATTATATAGCATTGGACCGGAAAAGTTGTTCCTTAGACGATGAGAAGAGTTGTTTTTTAGGAAAAATTTAGTTGTAAGCGATTTTATATATTAATACGTACATCCATTTAATATGATTGGTCATAAAATAGATTTTATTAAAAGCAATATTTATTTAAATTTAAAATATGAAGATAACAATATTAATACATAGATTGATATGCAAACTTATTTATATATAGTAAAACTCTATTTTTTATACATTCAAATGGACAAAGCCCGTCAAGAAAGCAAGTACAGACACCACACAACCATAAATGACAAACAAAAAGACAGGGCCTCTAAGGTCCAAATGGTGATGTTACTCTAATCCGTATTACAAAGCCGGCAATCATCCAGCCCAACTCTCTATGTCCCGATATCTCAAATACTCTCCCTCTCTTCCCCGGCCCAGAAATCAATTACTTCAAACTGGAATTAGCGAAAGTCCAACTCCATTAAATTAAAATAAATATATTATAAGATTGTCATTAGGTTGATGTGATATTATATATTAATTATTAAGTTTTTTATTTTATAAAAATAAAAACTGATATAATATTGAAAGTAATGTTAGATACAGTTTTAAAATGTAACTTCTACATACTCATTTTGAAAAAAAGCTATGTTCTATAATTAGAAAAGTTTTTTCTCAAGTGCACAGAATTTGTATATTCTAGAATTGTAAATATAATTTTTCTTAATGGATGGATGATGATGATTTTCTTAAGTAAACAGATAAATATAAGGCGGCAAACTTCAGTGCCATTAGAGGTGCTGACTAAAAGTCAAATAACATAATGTTTGAGCCAAAAAACTAATAAAGCCGAGTGTGTACTATTTATGATAAAAATGCTCAGAAAAAAAAAAAAAAAAAAAGTCTTTAGAAATGTAGTTTGTATGTATCTAAGAAAAAAGAGTCCGTGAAGACAAAGATAAACACGAATCCACTACGTACGTTTCATTCGGGATCCATCGTCAGATATCTACTAAAAAGTTGAAAACTTTTGATAGTCACTTTAACAATGGGAATAATTAGAAACATAATCGATCCATGCACCAATTACCAAACCCCAACGTGTATCACTACTGTTCATGACACTTTTCTTTACGCCAAACAGTGCATGAGAATCAACCAGACATGAACTGGGAAGCCGAGTACAATGATTGAATATTTTAAAAGCCAAGCCCAACCCACTAAAGCAAACTATTGGTCGAAACAACCCACTTTAATCGATAAAAGAGTAATGGAATTGGTTTTCCCACGAATTGAGGGAGTAGGCCCGTTTGGATATAGAGATAGTTTATTTATTTTATTTTATTTTATGTAATTTTAATTAATAATTTCATAATTATTTATAAATCATCTTATTATTTAAACGGGTCTTAAGCTGAGCTATATATTTATTTAATAGTTAATAGGTTAATTCCAAGATTTTAATTAACAAATAATGTGGCTTTTCGCTTTTATTTGTTTAGTCTGTATTTTTACTGTAAACTATATTTTTTTTATAGTAATAATAGGTTTATTATATCATATAAAGTTTATTTATTTAAAATGGTTTGCGACAAAAAAAATGAGTGGGAATCAATAAAGCTCTTGCTCTTCGTACATTATATGAAGTTCACATGTCAATGGCCCTAAAAAGAAAAGCATCACACTTGAGCTGCCCCCCAAAAAAAAGCTCAAAAAATGGGGTAGGTCAACATGGAACATATATTTGATTTCATTTTCCCTCTCAAAAAAACATCTAATATTCAAATCTCTTAATCTATAATTGCTTATTTATATATATAGGAATCTCAACAACGAATCTACCATCTCCACTTCTGTTTCCTTCTTCTAGGAAACAGTATCCATGTGCTAGCTTTCTTAAACCATAAACTAAAGCTCAAATATTTTCCTCCAATTTTTTAAGTGAAAGCAACAGATAGAACCTCCCAAAATGTTGCAACTTTTTTTCTCCAAGGTAGTTCCTAGCTCCAACAAACAGTACATGATCATGATCTATCTCTGTGTACGTATGAGGTGCCAGGGTGGCAGTGAAAACGAGCCAACGAACGAGGCGTCGCAACAATATAAATTTATATTCAATGATGCTAACGTGGGATTAAAAATAAAGTTTTGAGCGCCGATTAGTATGTACGTAATATAATCATGTTTCTAATGAGGTGGTTTTGATTTTGAAACAGTGGGCTGTTTTAAAGTAAAACCGCGGCATCAGAAGCAGGATTACCGTTTTTTTTTTAATGAGTAATATTAAATAAAATTTTAGACCGTACAAATCATGCGTATTTCTTTTAAAAAATATTACGACCTTTTATTAAAAATATATATATCTTTTTTTTT
>QEOT01007634.1:57909-67994 GCA_003123785.1 Pterocarya stenoptera
GTTTGGTTTGGGTTTCTTAAGACTCTTGAAACGGCCATTCGTTGAGCCAATACACACACCACCTGAAAGCCGTTTCCAAACTCGGTCGAGGACCGTGAAAAGAACCTTAATAAATCATTCGTGTTCAGCAGACGTCTCTCTCTGATCTCTCTCTCTCTGTAGTAATAATCTAAGAAGGTTGTGGAAAGCCAGGAAAGGATCCTACATTTCAAGAAATGGCCTTTAAAAAAACAAAAGAAAAGAAAAGACGGGAACGATTATTGAATATATACGGACGAATTTTTCAAACACCTCGTGCCCCCACTTGAAAATTAGTAACATAAATATGTTGGCCTTCATTCCCTATTCATTTAGAATATCTAACTTTTAAAACGTTCATCGGATCCAGCTTGATATAGCTGCTCCTCATGTCCAGTCCTTTAATTGCTGATCCTTTGGTTTCAGCCCAGACCACCCATCTTTAGAACTGTTGCTCTTCTGAATCAACCAACAGAAAAAGAAACGTAGATGATTGAACCCAACATATATATACGTTTTGCGGGTGGACGAAACCTTTCGTTTGCATCTGTTTTCTTCCTTTTCATATTTGAACATACTGATCTTAATTTTCATATCGTTGCAGCTTTTAGGATAGATTATATATGGTTCTCGTTATTTAGTCTTACATATATATATATATATATATATATATAGGAACTGATCAGGTTTGTGTCGATCGATATAGTACATGAATTAAGGATGTGCAGCAGTAAAGCATAATATAATGGTTGTACGTTTTAGTACTTGTTGAGACATATATGTTGCAGATTGTCCCACATGAACATTAAACATGCACATGAGTAGATTTATAGTATTGAAATCAAACTATTACCATGTTAAAAAGAAATCTCAAGGCATGATATTGAGTTCATGAATTTAATTTCAGAGCTTTGTACGATCTGAAACTAGGCCAATTAGGAAATTATAAAAATCCATCCTAGCTTGCACTATATACTGAGGGTGACATGCAGTATTTGAATTGGTTTGTAGAATTAATGGTTCCGGGGCGGGCGGGAGCCATGAACACTTATTTGGAAGTGGCCGTACCCTAACCCAAGACCAGTAGTACCAGTACTGTAGATCGAAGTAGTAGGAGAACCGGTGAAATGAATTTTAAATTACTTGTTTATAAGGGCATGGAAGTGAAGAAGAATCTTAAGCCATGTCATGTGGGGCATGAGTTAGTGACAAAAGCTGTTATGTCATTTGACAGGTGAAAAAAAAAGGCAATGAGATCATAGCAAATCAATTTTACCACGAACTTATTTGTATGCATGCGCACATAATTATTATATATATATATATGCTGGCCTGTAAGTATGTACGTACATGCGTCTTGGGTCTCTCTAATTGATTGATTGATGTCTATATGCAAAACTATGATCGATGGAATCAGAAGTTAGAACCTTCAGGTGGTTAGGAGCGAGCGAGTTTCTTTACATATGTGACGAACTGATCATGATATTGCGACGATATTGATACGGGACTGGACCGTACGTAAGTCATCATCTGTGTACTGCGTGTAATAGTGTTAAATAATTAAGATTGCTTAGATTTTATTAAGGCGATTTCTTGGGCTAGGGTTTGCATGTGATATATATATATTTATATAAGCAGGGATGGTCTGTCCTGATCTGGAGTACCATGCATCTAGATGGTGCAAAATGTTTTCAACAGGCTAGGGATTTGACTATAAGCTGGGAAGGCTGGAATAGTTTCAGAACTCTTTAGTTAGCAGGCTCGCTGTCGAAGCGCTTGGAAATGGAAGAATGCCAGCCTCTCCAGAAAGCCGGAAATTAATTAACCTCCTAAAAGTATTTATTTGAAGAAGTCCATTAACTCGATCCTCATGACACTTTTCCCGGCCTTATGATCGTGATCACTGGCCTAACTCAAACTGTTTTTTGCATTAGTTGTCACAGGACAAATTAGAAATGAGTTGTCAACAATGATTCATTCAGTCGTCGGATTTCCAAATAAGAGAAGGTAAATTAATTACAAATGGGTCCGGTACTACGTGGTAGTGGGGATACCTAACCTCCCAAAAAAAGAGACAAATGTGGGGACAGAAATCTGATGCGTGCTCATGATCATGATGATCAGGTAAACACGTTAGGGTTGAGTTAGCGCGGTGCCGTAGCATGCATGCATGCATGTTGACATTCATGCATGGTGCGAAAGAATTTATAATTGACCATCATATATATATATATATATATATGGAAACATGCAATGGTAAAGGCCATCCATGGGATCGATCATATATGCATGAGTACTGTATATTATATGTTGGTAGGAGATCATCGATGATGATGGTACTGCTGGTGATATATATCTATGGTATGTGGGGTCAATTAATTGGGTACTAACAATCAAAGTACAGTTTATTACAATAATGTCATGATCATTTAATATTTATAATGGTAGCTAGCTAGGGCGACGGTAATGACATCACATTTTGGTTACGAATAGTCTTTTAGTTGCGATAAATTAATCGAAAAAGATAATTTTTATTATAGTGCATGGTAATAATCATAAAAGTTGCGATCGATATATGATATTAATGCATATGGTAATCCTACTGCTGGGTGGTAAAAATAGTAATTAATAATATCTAGCATCATGAGGTGCATGGTGGCTGTAATTAATCTTGGCAGCATAATGATCGTTCTGTACATTTAATTAACATAGTCCAGGGTGGCCGGAGGTACATTTTCCTTTATTATAATTTTGAAATTAGGAAGATCAATATCATGCGTTAAGCTGCTTACATGATACGCGCGTTATATTAATTACAGAGTCGTTGCAAAATTTTACTAACACTAGATCGAAGTCGTTGTAACATTTTACTAACAGATCTAGAGTCGTTAATTTCCGTTGTTAATTAAGAGGTAATTTTATAAAACACTTTATAAAAAGTAACATTACTTTACAAAAATACCCTTATCTTGCAACATTAATGTTATGAAATATGTTATGAAAATCATGTATTGGGTGTATCAATACTCATAAATATATATATTAATTATATACTAGTAAGGGCTATGTGCAATTCATGTATATCCCTTGTACGTAGCGCCCAATTGGAGAAAAAAAGGCCTTATCAAAAAATAAAATCTCTTCACAGAAGCAGACAATAGTAATAATTTATTAAATAAAAGTTTTTAAGACAAATTTTGAACAACCCCATTCTCAATAATATCAGTAATAAAATTATATCCTGTGGCTTTCGCAGAGAAAATATCAACAACAGAAAATTTAGACTCCAAGAAAAAATAAAAGTGTTATAGGCCAGCTGATCGAATTTTTATTGCAAATTCATTTGAATGTGAAAGATATTACTTGTAAAAATTACTGAATCACATCATACAACCAACATCATTTCAAGATTTGAAAACAATTAATCATGGTGTTGTTGTACGTACCAACATATCGTGAGGCAGCTAATGATCTACCTAGTTTGTTGAATAGTTGGTATTAAGACTGTAATTTACATATATGCTAATAAATAATAATTTCACCATTGCATAACTTGAAAGACAGTTTGATTCATAAGTTTAGAAAATAAAAAAAGCCGCTTAATTCATCAATTTAATCTATGTAGAAATTTTTTATAAACATTTTTTTTAAAGATTAATAAAAAAGAAGCATTTTTAATTATATATTTGTAACTAATTACGTACATGTAAAATAGTCAGAAGCAAAAGCAATATAATGCCAAATACTAAAATTCAACAAATAAATTAAATAATTACAGAATGTAAAAGGAAAGAAAATAACATGCCGCCCAAGATTAATGTTTATTTTTTAAAAAAAGTTAGTATTTTTCATAAAAATCTTATGAAAAATAAGTAATTTTTATGATAATTTATTTATATGGGCCGATTTTTATACAAATGTTAAAATCATACGATCTGTTAAAATCAGACTCGGAGATGAATAGGTTGCCGATCAGTACATGCAGGTGCCAGGGAGTACCAGACGACATCTGAGAACTTGAGGTGCTACTGCTCATGCATGACAGATAGTAGTTTGCCCAAAGTTAATTTAATTTGGCCCCACAAAAGGCACCAAAAAGAAAAAAGAACCACATAAATTTTTACTTGATTAGCATATTATATATATATATATATATATGTGTATATATAGCGCTAGTTAGCATATAATAGATGGAGTAATACTACATATAGTTAAGGGTGGCAATATGTGATACGATCGGTTAACCTAACACAAATACGACACGATAATAATAAATTTAAGTTTAGTCTTAACGCGTTCAGGTCAAAACTGATTGACCTGTTAAAACAAGATTGCTTAAAGGGTTGATAACGAGTCAACCCGTTTTGACCTGTTAATTAAGAAAATTAAAGTTACAATTAAACCTTTATACCTAAAAGTAAAATTGTTAGGATTTTAGTTTCGATATTTATATTGTTTGAATTGTAATTTTAGACTTGTAGTTAGTTTTATATATTTTTTATAGATATTATGATTTTAACATTTGTATAAAATTATGCTAAACTTAATCAGGTCAAACGTGTTAATTTCGGATCTGTTCAATTTATTTACATAAATAGGTTGAAATGGGTCGGATCGTGTTGTGTTAACATATTTCGTAGTATTCACTAACAGGTGAAAATGAGTTGACACGACATGACCTATTATATTAATGAATCGTGTTAAGATTTGAGATTTTGACACGATAAACTTAACGGGTTGTGTTCAGATTGACCCATATAAGTATAATATACATGCATTGACACGATCCATTAATACAATTTGACACTCCTACATACAATCATGATCACGTACACAAGCATCGCGTAATTGTTTTGAAAAAGAGTAAGACACACTATTAAAAATTAAGTTTTTTTCATGTGGATCCTGCATTTACTCATTTTTTTTAAGAAATTGTACGGTGCTTGCTCAGTCTACAACTGTAAATATCATTTCTTTAATAGATGAGTTTAATTAGTACTATCTTTCGCCTTGATCGTATACTAGTAGATAGAGAGTTTGCGTACATAGAAAAAAAAAGGATGTTTTATTTTAACATCCAAACTTGTCTGTTAAAACATGTATATTTATATTCTTCAAGTACTTATTCAACCCAAATTCTGCCAGTCTGCAGCATAGCATTCGTTCGATTCAGAATTATTTGGCAATCGATCGATTGATCGACTACAAATTGAAAATATATAGTCTGCACAAATGTGGATCATGATCAAGTCATCAAAAGCTCTGAACGCCTTCATCACTACGATCTTTAAACTCCGAGTTGAAAGTTAAAACGTACACATGCATGAAGTACTACTACGTACTCACGTACGTGTCCTCCTCATAATATATATGGTCGTCTTCATATAATATATACGTACCTCATCGATATGCCCTCAAAAGTCTTTATAATTTAGATCCAATTTGTGCTGTAAATGGCCGTGGTTGTGGTTTCAACTTTCAAATTAACCACTAGTACAAACAAAATTTTATCGATCGATGTGGTATATATGCATGTGTGTGTACATATAATATGTCTATATGTGTGTGTGTGTGTGTGTGTGTGTTTAACTCTAATATTTGGGTTCTGCTGTTCATCATGACCTTCGCTATGGATATGTATAGAGCTAGCTGTAAATTAATATGGAATCCATTATATATAAGAACTGAACCTAAACTTGCTAGCTAGCTAGCTTGCCAGGATGTGAATACATACATAATTAATGTGATATCGATTAATTATACGAACCACAAGCTAGCTAGCTAGTACTGGTCGATCAACTTCTTTTATTGGCTAACTTGAAAGGACAATATTTGATCACATTTACATGATCAGTGCTACATGAAAGCATGACAAGTTTATGTTGCAAGATGTTCTAACTTTTTTCTGTTAACAATATATATGTACATATAAATATATATATATATATATAAATATATTGTGTCATGGTCCCCTGCCGGCCGGCCCAGTATTCCCTTTAGACTCTGCAACCGATGCAACTGCTTGCACGAACTTCATCAGTAACTGTGATTGTCTGAACTTAATTGGTGGCAATTAATTAACTAGCTAGTACCATTTTCTTCAATGTGCATGCTACCCTCATTTCCTCCAAAACCGCTAAATTAATTACGTAGTACTGTGGGTTGTTGGTATCATGAATGTGCTCGATCACCAAAAAATACATGATCCATGCTACAATTATTTATGGTAGTCGCCAAACCAAAATAAATGGTCGTAACAACTGTGTACTGTGATTTTTTGAGACCACAAAGGTGGTGAAAGACAGCTTGTGCAGAGGATTATAATCTTGATTAGTGCATGGCGAAGAGCTTAAAGATCACTACGACCCAGACAATCATTTTGCTGTGTTGTTTGAGACGTCGACAGGTGTGATGACATTTTAATCCGTCCATTTTTTTTTTTCTGAGTTAAAAATGATAGAAGAGATAATTGGAGGTAGTTTTACTAAGTAGACGTTATTACAGTTGTATTCTATCTAAGCGGTGAGAAGTCGGATTTGAGGCTGATGCCTCGTTCATCTAAACCTCGCACATCTCGTGACCTCACAAAGTTCAAAACTTTCGTGGTAAACCATGGCCCGCTCGTATATCAAAGCCCATGTCCAAGGCTGAGACCGAGCCCATTCTATGTAGGAGTTTGGGGGCCCAAGGGACATCTACAAGAACAATATTGGGCAATGAAAGGCCCAGTCTAATTGTCGGACACCTAGTAGACTTCAAAAAATCACGGACCGCACTTTCGCCGATTCTTGAATTTTCAGAAGCCGCTGAACGTCCAGCAGTTCCAGGTACCCCCCAAGTCCCAAATGAAGTTCGAAAGATTCCTCTCGATACCAGTCTCTGCGGTGTTTCTGTTATCGGGTTTTGTCTATTACATCACAGTGTTCGTTTTCGTCGAGGACTGGATCGGGTTGCGGAGCTCAGCTGGTTCTTTGAACGCAATGATGTTCACTCTTTTGTGCTTTCTCTGCCTTTTCTCTTTCTTTGCTTGTGTTCTCATTGACCCTGGTCAAATTCCGGCTTCTTATGTCCCTGATGTTGAAGAAAGTAGGCGATCAGATGAAGAACCCGAGAAAAATGTGAGTCTTTCGTGCTTTAATTTGTGAATTGTAATTTGAATTTAGGTTTTTTTATCCTAATTTGATTTTTAATGGGAAAAATGAGGAAAATATAGGAATTGTTTAGACTAATGATTTAATTAGTCGTGTTGGAAGAATTTTGAGATGTTCTTTGTTGGCTTAGTTTCATTTCGTTGCCAAGAGAATATGAGAAAGAGGAAAATATGATTCTGACTCTTATGCTCGGATACATTATTTCTGATAGGGTGCGCACCTGAGGCACTGCGACAGGTGTTCTACATACAAGCCTCCTCGGGCTCATCATTGTCGGGTCTGCAGAAGGTGTGTTTTGAGGATGGTAGGTTAGATTATATCATTTTTAGCAAGTGACACGATATTTCCATCTTTTGATTCATGACACTACAGTAAGGAAGGTGATGAAATGATGATCTAAGTTTCTTTTTCTTCCGAAATTGGTGCAGGATCATCACTGTCTTTGGATAAATAATTGCGTTGGCTATTGGAACTATAAGCCCTTTTTTATACTTGTCTTATATGCAACTATAGGTAGCATCTACTCTACGGTATGTTTTATCTAGTTTTTCCTTTCATTTGTTTTAATGTATTCAAGTTGCCGTAAGCTATAACCAACTCTCTTGGCATTCTTAGTTTACAGTAATAATCTCTTCATTTCAAAAGGATTTCATCGGAAGGGCTCCCCTCAAGGTTTTTTATGTGAGTATCTAAGTATCTACATCTGTCATGTTGAATGTGAAGTTTCATGTTTCATTTGGAATTCTGGTGAAGCCCCTTTTTGGGTTATCTGGCTCATAAATTAACCAATTGACGTGTTATATGTTGTTTGGTGTTAGGAAATCCCCCCCCCCCCCCACCAAAAAAAAAAACTCGTACACCATTGAAAGAAAGAACAAAAAAAAAGGAAAGAAATTTCAAAGATGGCTGCAGATGCAAAGTAATGCCTCGTATTAGGATATCAGCTTATTATTTTTCATGGATGCCTGTTATCCTTCAGCAGGTCTTGTGGCTGCTGTTATGAGTTGAGAATTTCAGGAGCCTGCTATTTAGTTGTTGACCCTTGCTTTAGTCATTAAGCTTTCAATTTATATCAATAATGCTGAAAAAATTGTGAAAGCTATTGATAATTTAGGTTATTTGCGGAGCAGTGATGATTGGCTTGAGTGCAACGCTTGGAACTCTTTTGGTTTGGCATATCTACCTTATCATTCATAATATGACGACGATAGAGGTAGGTAAAGGTTGCTAGTTTCCAAAACTGGATATGTTAGCGATGCTTTTTGAGTAGTAATTAAGTTAATCTCATAGTTCATATTCCACCAGTATTACGAAGGAATACGGGCATCATGGTTGGCACGGAAATCTGGTCAGAGCTATCGACATCCATTCAACCTTAGTGTTTACAGAAACATTACTTCGGTCTCTCTCTCTCTCTCTCACCCCTTTTCTGTTCCCTGGGTGTTGGTTCTACATTTCACTTCTCATGACTTATATATCCACATTTCAATTATATCTGTAATCTGTCAATATGGTAACCTGTATATGCCTTTTGTGCAGGTCTTAGGCCCAAACATGCTGAAATGGTGGTGCCCCACCGCTTTGGGCCATCTAAAAGATGGTCTTACCTTCCCTGTTTCACGTGATGGTTCCTAAATTTGTTCGGCCTCCCCTCTGTTTGGAGTTAACTTCTCATGCCTGTTATTCAGCTTATAGAGGAATTAAGAGTTCCGTCATTTTTTCTCTTCTTAATGTGCAAAGAAGCCTGAAGCTGACTTGGAGGTGACTAATTTTTACTATGGATGCGGGCATGATATGAGGGTCCAATTATATACACCAGAAAGTTTGCACACACTTTGATTGTTAAGTCTGTTGTTGATGAAGTCTTAAGTTCATCGTTGTGCTCTCTTACCATGATGGAGTACCGCAAAATGAAGTTCTTACAAAACATGATTGGATATGGATATTGTTAGGTTATAAATTTTTTATGGAACACGCATACACGAGATAACTTTATGTTGTTGCCATGGAGATGCTGTTTATAACTTAAATTGTTGACTAGAGTTTCCTTTGTGCTTACCTTTCCTTTGTAAAGTAAGTAATTCACTTTCATTACACGGATTATCTGCTGTCCACTACTTTTGATTTTTCATTGTTAAGAAATGACAATTGCTTTGAAAGACTAGGGGAAGATCGAAGATCATCCTATCCAATCCAACACTATTAATGTTTAGAATGAGAAAGATAAATATTAAAGTTGAATAAAATATTGTTAGAATATTATTTTTTAATATTATTATTTTTTTTTAGATTTGAAAAGTTGAATTGTTTATTATATTTTGTATGAGAATTTAAAAAAATTGTAACGATGAGATGACAAGACGAAACACTTCTCGGATCCAAACGTATTGATTTGATGTGTGACATGTGTCTATTTTTTTCCAACTTTTGAGCCGAATTTCTAGAGTTATCAAGCATGATGGATTCGATCCAATCCTATTATAATCAATTATTATTCCGGGTCATGATGGCGTTTTTGGAATTATGTTTTTTTCCCTGTTTTATGAGTATGAGAACTCATGGCTCGTCCCAAATGATGGAGAATGGAAATATCTTTTCCTAAATTGTGTAGATTAACCAACCTCTTTTGCTAATGCTGCTTTCCCAGAAATACTGTTTTTATGGATCCTTGCTGGTGCTCTCAACTGTTTCATGGTCAATTTGCATAATGCCTTGTACTATTATGTATCTATCCCAAATTGTGTTTATATATATTATATATACACATGTATTTAGTGACTTACTCTTGCAAAAAAAAAATATATTTTTTCATTAAAATATTGTTGCCATTAATCCTATCTGGAAATCATCATCTCTATGTATATAATTAAAAATAGATGTATTAAATCATCGAAACTATAATGCCTTTCATCCGCA
>QEOT01007634.1:68173-83313 GCA_003123785.1 Pterocarya stenoptera
TGCGGATGAAAGACATTATAGTTTCGATGATTTTAATATATCTATTTTTAATTATATACATTGAGATAATGATTTCCAGATTGGATCTTATAAACATATGCAGGATTTTTATTTCTCCGGCCAAATATGTCATGAGTCAACTCAGTCAAGCTTTTAGCTCATTTGGGAACTGAATTCCTTCTTTTTCTTGTTCGTGGTTCCACAAACTTTGGAGAGGTTTTTTTTTAAAGGAAAATGTCATAAATCATTTATTAAGAGAAATTTACATCCATGACCGGATACATGCAGAGATATCTCATATCAACCATATAGAGCTCCACTAGTACACTATTGGACTGGTCTAGACTTCACTTCTATTGACTCTTTACAAAAAAAGGACCAAGAGACAGCACTCTGTCTAAACAGAGACTCAATCTAACTCTTCATAGAAAGGGATGACTCAATGTCTATAAAAAAACCGTCTAAGAGACTAACTCCTTTTTTATTTTTACTATACAATAAGAAAAATAAGAATAAAAAATGATGGATTACAGTTTGAACCAACTCTAGTAGACTTTGACAGTGTGTGAAAGTAACAAGTCTGTCTCTTTTCAATCACAAAAGATATATCTAAAAGATTTGATTGTGGTGATTCCGATGTTCCTGCGCGTTTGGCGCATGAGGACTACGCACGGTAATTTTAGTAAAACTGCCACTCTCCTCCAAACAACTTACGGCCTAGGAGTTTTCTTGTACTGCACAAATCGACTTTTTTGACCTTGAAGCAAAAAAAAAACTCTAAAATAAGGAGGGAAAGAGATGGAGAAGGACGATGAGGTCCCCTCTGGCAAAACTCAGATCTAGAGGGTTTTTTTTTTTACGGTGAGAAAGAGAGGTATCCCAAAGGAAGAGATGGCTATGTGATAAACAAGAAGACACATACCCCAACACGGAAAATTACTGTCATTAATGATGCAAAATTCCTTTAATATGTCGAATTTTTTTCACGTCGAAACTTGATACACAAACAAATCTTTACACCATTATAATATAAAACTGGATGAACTGTCCAAATTTAATAATTAAGGAAAATAATGGCCCAACGATATAATTAAATTCAAGAAAATAAATTTAAAAACCTGCATGGCGTTCAGTAGACTATATAAATATGTCGTTCTCAAACAATATTCGAGCAATATCAATGTAAGACTACTTATTTACTAACCGGCCATCAACTTTTGTGGAATTAATTAATGAATGATTATCTGAATGTTTAAAATGCATCATATACAAAACTAGACCAGATTCATCGGTACTAAGAGTAGTGAGTGCTGACAATACATTTGTGTTTGCAGCCATTATTTTCAAAAGAATCAAGGCACGTAACATATAATATTCCAGCGGTACTATAAGAAAATTATTTATTTATTGTCAGTTATTTTTTATAAAAATAATTATTTTTTGTTAAAATGAGTTTATCTCAAATGATCATTCTCGTTATAAATAATCGTCTCAAATATTTTGTTTTGTTTTTGTAATGCGGACTTAATAATTATACTCGATATTGGACCTCAAAATTATTAAGCATCCACATAAAAAAAAATCATGTGAATATGGGACTGACCTCATCATGTGTACGTACGTATATCATGTATTCGCACAACACGATCATATGATCATCAGTCAGAAACTCCATTAATAATATCACTTAATTGGGCTCGATCGTGTTCTTTAATTGTCTTTCATACTTGCTCAATAGCATATATCTTGCAGCATAAAAACATGTTTTAATTATGTGGGACATTAAGCAGATCGAGTAAACAAATGCATGATAACGCTGGAATTATTGATGTTGGATCATAATTGATCATACATGCTGGTGACGTGTGGATAAGCACATACGTGCTTTTCTTTAATAATATTGTACGTGTTGGCGAGATTGATGGAGAGATTTTTCACATATAAAGGCATGCATGGCCTACACAAACCAATATATACGTAGGGCAGCCGTGGGGTTAAAGAGAGATGGACATGAGCTGGTTGGGGGTACTGCTGATTGGATATATATGCGTGTCTTCTTCTTCGTTATAAAATAAATTTTAAATTCTATACTTTAGTTTATAAAATTATTTATCTAAAATTTTTATGAAGATTTAATACTTTTCCTTTTTTTTTTTCAGTCTACGAGACAACTCATGTATAAAGAATTATATTTGATTAATCGGATATGGATAGAATAATGGCATATCCCAATAATGCAACTTGGCAGCCAACAGTATGTGATATTCAAGTAGGAAATGATGGTATGGTTGGAGGATCGGGATATTAATTTCAGATATTCCAATCTCTGATTTCTGAAAGCTGATTGATCGAAGAATCAAATATCATTTATATGGCTGCTATATTTTTCATATCAAGGACATGCATGCAGGGGTAGATCAATCGATAAACGTACATTTTCGCACATAAAATATTCAAAATATAACTTTCTAGATCTAAATTGGGCATGATCTTATCCATGATAATCTTAAATCTTTGAAGCAGCACATGATGTGCACATGAACTTGTCAACGAATGACGATGGACTGGGTTTAATTTTGTAGGATCTGTATATAATTCATGCGGTCTACAGAAATACTCACATATGGACGAAAACATTGATGGAAATAGATTCCTTTGGCTGACATGTGAGCTACCGATCATGAACGAAAATGTGGAGAATCGGACACGAATTGATCAATACCTGCAACAAAGTGATCAAGTACTATTAATCAATAATTGAGTCCACCCAAAAAAAAAAAAAATTCAAGAACAGTGAAAAAAAAGATTTTATATATATCTCAATCTTATAATAAAGCCATTATGGTATTATATAAATCTAGAATTAGACCAAGTCTTGATAATATTTTATATGTATGCAGTATTTTCATGAATCGTGACATTGATCTTATCATGTTGTAATTAAAATTGTGATCAGAAGATGCATCTTGTCTGCGTGTATTTTTAAGAGAATCAAGGTATTAAATTAGTGTTTAAAGTTTTTTTAATTTTAAGCTTTAGATTTTTTTTAATGTCGTTTTAGGTGGAAAGAATGTAGAATATTTGATACATTATTAAAAATTAGAAGATTAATGTTGGGACCAAATGGAGAGAGATATGGTAATGACATTAAATCTTAAAAATCTTAAATCATTTGTTATATATCTTTAAACATTTTTAAAAATAAAAAAATATTAATTCATTAATATTTATTTTCTTAATCATTAAATTAAAAAAATCAATCAAGTTACATTTATAGGCTCTACTAGCCTTTTCCTAAAAGTAATAAACGCCTATTTTGCTCCGATTGAATGATCTGTCACTGTTGTGTCCAATTGCTAAGAGCATCTTCTTGACTTGGCCAAATGAGAAAGATAGTCAATATTTAGATAATATGTGCCAAAAAAACTTGACATTGGATTGGATATGCATATCTAAAATAATTTGAATTTGAATTACAATGCTTGGCCAAGGATATAAGATTACTGTTGGTTCATCAAACATTAAAATATTAGTTTCTCACTGCAACCAAAAATACTATTTAATTTGTAATTAAGAAATTTAAATTGAATTTTAGATGAGTTTAATCAAATATTTTTTGTTATTAACATTAAATAACTTTTGAAAATATGATTTTTTAATATTAATTTAATTAAAATAGAATTATTATTAACATTTAATTGGTAGAACTACAAAATATGATAAAAATAAATTAAATAAAAAATTATTAAATTAATAATATTTTATTATTATATAGAGAGTAAACAGATAATCTAATATAGAGATTGAATTCAAATTGAATGAACAAATATAAAGAAGTATGATATTGACTAAATTTTAAATATGGATTTGGCCAAGCCACTAAGGATACCATAAGACCTAAACTGAAAAAGCAACTTCATTTTGTCTTTGGAAAGTCTCAACAACTACAACTTTCCTTTCCTTCTATCGCCGGTACTGCCGATTGAGTACAATTTATAACTGTTGAAATCACTTACGAAATTAAAAACGGTTACAGAGTGCTTTCTCTTTTAAGAGAGAGTTATTGAAAAATTAAGATAATATTCATCACAATGTATGCGAAGATGTCCTATAACAGATGCGTAGTTTAATTTACAGTCTGGATTTTTCTGTATTGATAAGTTGTAACTTAGATTTATTTTTCGATTTATTGAATGAAATGAAGCCTGTTTCCATTTAAAAAAAAAAAAAGACGGTTACGACCCCCAAGTTATTTTCAACCTCACCTAATAATCAAGCTAGATTATACTTTATATTATATTTTGATAAATGCAACTATATTTAAGGAATACATAATTATCAATTATTGGTACTTTGAAAATTATAAAATTTAAAATTATATGGTTTTATAGAAATTTTAAATTCTCAACTATCTTTTATATGGTTTTGACAAATTTATAGAGCTATCCCAAGGGAACCATTATTCCAACGCTTACACTGATTAATTATTTTTCTAAGGTACTCGGGCTTTTGTATTAATCTTTTCATATTTCACTTCTATTAAGAGAAAAGAGAAAAAAGAAAAAATATTAATTTTAATCTCGGATTTAATTATTTTTAATCATATTACCATATAAAAACACACGGGTAAATAATGGCAAACATTACGTTAATTCTATGGTGAATAATGATGGTCCATCAACTCTTGTACAATCTCTTCACAACTTAATTTATAAATAAAAAAAATGAAAAAAAGGACAAAATAGTATTATAAAAAATTATTTCATACTTCTAATTTTTATTTATGAATAATAAACTGATGGTAAATAAGTTGGAATGCTATCATCATCCTTGTATTGTGCAATCACAGTTCCACCGTATAAATATATAATTGTGTTGGACCGAAATTATAAAATAAAATAAAAAAGGGGGGCGGGAGGGGTCACATGAGTCGATTGGATCCAACGGCTGACACGAATTCATGACGCGGAGAGATAGGGAGACAGAGAGTGCCAAGTTGGAATTAGTTTCAGTGTTCGTTGTCATTTGTCCCGTAGCTGATTAAAACCCCTCACATTCACAGAGGCTATAAAGGTTCAATCATCGAGCATTTTCACGTCGAAAGAGAGAGCGCGCTGTACAAACAGCAGAGCAGTCACCCTGAGAGTACGGGAGAAGATCTCTTTCTTTTTTCTTTTTTCTTTTTTCTTCCACACGAGTTTCCTATGTTTTTTTCTAATACATGTATTCGTATTGGTTTATTTTGTCCGATGAAATCAGCTTGTTATAAACTTCTTACTCCTAAATGGATCATGTTTGTTCTTGAAATTGTCTGGGCCTTCTTTCATAGTCGTTGAAAGGTTTTTTTAATGTGTACGAGTTTTGCAGGGTCAAAGATCTAAGACAGGAAGATGAAGAACTCGGTCTCGGATCACAGCTTCTACATTGATAGCGACGAAGAAGTGGATGCCGGGAAAGAATTTGAAAAAGGTGAAGACAACAACGATGGAAATGTTTCGGATTCATCCGATTCTTCGGCAGAAAACCAGCAGCAGACCAAGCCCGGTTCTTATAACACCTCTTGGCCACAGAGTTACAGGTTATACCTTCTATCTAAGAGTATATCTATCTCTCTTCCTCTGTCTGTGTTCTCTTCCCATTCCGTTCGACTTCACGATTTTTTTGATGATTTTATTTATTGCACTCCATACATAGTTTCTTACCCGTAATCCGGGTTGGCTCAAGTGGTAAAAGTCCTTCGGTTTGGGTATCCTCCCAGGTCTAAGGTTGAAATTTCCTTGGATGCAAACAAAGTAAGTCGGAAGGGCCCTCCTTGGGAGGTTCCCGACATACAAAAAATATATATATATTTATATATATATATATATTTTCTTACCCTTCTTCCACTGACTATGGCGATAGTATCGTTTTGCGTCTGGAATATTTTTTCAATTGGAGAAATGAGGTCAGGTGGAATTTAATTATAGAGTTTAGAGAACATAATTGGTGAATTTGTCCGACTTGGCTAGCTTTGAACATGTTTATTTTGTTTTGGAATTATATAGGTGGCATAGAGTGTTGGGAAAATAGTTTTTTCCTGGCTTAGCTGTACGATAATATGTCTTTGGCCCGCTTTTTTATTGTCGGAAAAAATGGCGGATTGTCTTACTATGGGAGATTAGTTATATAATTCAATAGAAGGTCTCTGGACTAATATGGGTTGGCTTAAATAACCTGTCTAGTAAAGGAAAGGAAGCGCTGTTGATGTGCTTTGAAGTTTGACGTGTTCACTGATCTTTCTGACCATGACTGTGGCCCAAAAATGCAAGAGTTGCATTTACTTGTAATAGAATGTCTGGATGTGTCTCAAACACAACATCAATAAACATACTTACATATGTCCTTGGTGATATATCCTCTTTCTGATTTCTGGATAATGTTATTGTGGTTGGTTTTGGTGACATATCTATTTTCTTGGACCTACAAATGGAACCTTCAGATCGATTAGTTTGTTTACTGTATTGAGATTTGTGATGAATTAGTCTCCTACTTGTTACTTTGGTCATCCGATTTCTCTGACTGCAATATCTAGTCAAGCTTCAGAAATCATAATTTCTAATTAAAAATCACACTTCTAAAAACAGTGGAATTGGCTCAGTCAGGCACCAAAAAACTCTGTTATGATTGCACCTGCCTTCATATAGGTTTTTTGATGATGGTTTCATCAAATTTTCCTGCTGCCTTGAAAAGTAATTTGCAGATTGGCTTGTACATAACTTGGGAGGTAGGAGATGTAAAATTGGAAATCGCAACAGGAATGTTATAATCCACATGAATGTTCACTGCACGAAATATTTAAGTGATGTAGTCCGCATGGATTTATCTGTTGATATTAAAATGCCTTGCTTGCATGTTTAGTTTCAAATACTCATTGCTGCTCGATCAATGTTTCAGGCAGTCTATTGACTTATATAGCAGTGTACCATCTCCAAGCATTGGGTTTCTTGGCACCCCCACATTGTCAAGATTAGGCAGTTCATTTCTTTCCTCATCACTAACAAGAAGATACACTCCTGAAACGTTGCCAACTGTGACAAAACCTTTGTTAGATGAGCAACAGCAGCAACAAAGACGTAGTTCGCATTCTCTGCTTCCGCCTATTCCATCACGGAGATCATATACAAGAAAGGATGAGAAACCATCCAAGGTTTCACATGAGCTCCCAATTTCTCACCAATGCTCATATGGGCAATCTGTGCTAAATGGTAAACACCCCCCCCCCCCCCCCCCAACCCCAATAAAAATAAATAAAAGGAATTGAGAACAAGCTCATTCTCTATGTTTGTTAGTGACATGGTTAGTTTCACATAATGTCAGTGATTGTGACTGTGTGCTTGGTGTGATTGCTTTTGTTGGACTGGATCTGTGGTAGAGACGTAGAGACATGCAGTGATGCAGACATGAGACAAGTGCTTTAGTTCTGTTTTTGTAATCTAGCATTCCTAAAAAATGCTCTTCAGTTATCAGCATATTCACTCTGCACTGAATTTCTATAAACCTTAAGCATTTTCTAGAGGTTACCCACTTTTGAGGTTTTTCTCATCCCTTTGTATAAAAATGCACCTCCATGGTTCGATGAGTTGACTGCATTTGCAATTTATTGAAATAATAAAATGAGTTCCTTTAAATGCTAACTGAGACTTCAGATGTGTTTTACATGAAAATCTACTATTATGTAGCACTATACTGATATGAATCAGTTGTTGGATTTTCAACATGTTCTCTTCACCCATATGATAACATTAACACCACATCAACATAACCTAGGCCATGGACACTGGCGATGTGCGACTTTTGTAAGTTTGTAAATTATGCTTTTCGGTCATCCAATATGTTGTTGTTGTCACCTGCTATCTTAGAATTTCTACAACCACAGAGCACAATCCTAAGTTAACTTTTCACGTGCAGGGACCATATATTTCTACCATGTGGTTTCAAATCTGGTTGTCTGTTCTCATTAAAAAAAAAAATTAATAGAGTTGGCATCACTTAGTCATCTTCACTTTCTTTAATGGATGTATGTAAAGTTAACTGCCTATAAGTACATCTTCCTATTATCACCTTTGTTACTTTATAGACATAATGTGATAATTTTTTTCTTATCTTATATATAGGCAAGTCTTATTTAAGCTAATGTGAACTGCATGTTACTTTGAAGAATAAAATATTACTTGGATGTGCAGCAGCTATGGAAAAACAAAAACCACCTTCAAGCCTGACAGACAGAATTCTTGTCATCTATAAATATTATATATTCATATACAGATCTGCCTCCTTACCTTTGTCTGTAGCTAATTATTATAATTAGTTATGAACTTTCCTACAAAGAACCCTACATTTCATATGAATCGTGATGCGATGGTTTAGTCCATGTTGTACATAGTCACATGAAGAGATCAACTATCTAACAAGACTATATACCAGTAAATGTACATTCTCATTGACTGTAAAACGTTTTTTTTACGTGAATGGGTAAAACTATATACGGTTGTCAAAAATAGCAAATATACATGAAACTTGTCAGTATTGGTAATTGAAAACAGTGTACGATCATATGCATATCAAAGTTTTACCCAGGCTTAATTAAAGGTTTCTGATGAATTCCAGTTATGCAGGTATAAATGTTCTATGCGGAGTTGGCATCCTTTCAACTCCTTATGCTGCCAAAGAAGGAGGATGGGTTGGACTCTCCATATTGTTTGTATTTTCAGTGCTTTCCTTTTATACCGGACTCCTCCTGCGCCACTGCTTGGATAGTGAGCCTGGGATTGAGACATACCCGGACATTGGCCAAGCTGCATTTGGTAATGCTGGCCGAATGGCCATCTCGGTATGTCTTGTTCATAATCTTTATCTTCTAAGGCGCAAAGGTTTAATGTAGGAGCCAGATATGAGTTTGCTCTTTCTATTAGTATTTCATCTCTTGACTATCAAATTGTTTCCAAAAGTATTGCAATGGTACTAATAAATTTCAAAAGGTTTCTATTTTCATATAATTGATACCTAATGTCTTTTTAATATTCACTCCACTACGTGTATGTTGCTTTCTTTATATCTTGTCTTCTACTCATGTAAGTTTGTATAGTTTCATTTATATGGAGATATCAGACTGTAAATAATAAATGATTAGAGCATCATGCACAAACCTTGACTGAATGCTAACGTCCTTTAACCTGTTTCTTTTTGTGGGTGCAGATAATCTTGTACATGGAACTATATGTAAGTACTGCTGCCTTGGCTGAGTGAGTTTTCCTGTTGATGGATGTGTGTGTTGGATTCTTCTACCCATAGTTGTTTAGTAATGATGAAAGTGGAAACAATATACTAGATTCCGGTGGGACCACCAATATATACCTGAGCTCCATATCTAAATATTGTCGATTAGGCCCCATTTTGTCCTGGATCCATCATTTTGGAACTTTCTTGTCTGAGCCCCTTCTGTTTCTGACTAGTCGATCATCGACATGGCTAAAGACAAGATGCCAGTGGCTTATGTCTCATGATACAGTATCACCTCAGTTCCCATTTGTCTGCATGCTCGCATTATTGTGGCCGATAATATTGTAGGCTTAATAGATCTCACCATTACTGGATACAATATTGATTGCTACTACACGTGAATAAACTCAAAATAAGCTTAATTTGATCATTCTCTCGCTAAGTTTGGGCCCATTTAGTTTTGGCTTTGTGAGAAAGAAGTAGATGTAAATCATAATCCTGGCCTCATGCTAACATCATGGAACTTCGGTGCAAAGTGGAGGAGAATAATTATTTCAAACCACATGATTTTTAGCATAAACTAGATCAAGGGATTTGAGGCTCACCATCGGAGGGTTCTATTCTGTAGGTACATGTTTCTAAAAGTCATCTTGTTTGACCGTTGTTAACCCTTCAGTATGGAATAAGCTATTTAGTTATGGCAATTGGAACCACTGGAGAAACTACAAATACTTCACTAGTAGAACAATCCTCTTTCATGAGTAATCTCCTCTTGAATTATGTAATCTATTTTGCATCTTACCCAAGCTTCCCATTACTTCCATGCGAAATGGTGCTTGCTTTATGAAACTATAACCTTTTGTTGAGAAATAGCTAAATGTCTAGAAAGATGACAATTACAGAGAAACGTGGATTTCTTTATCAGAGTCGAGGTCTAAAATGGCATAGCCAAGGGATTTTGTTGGATTGGATTATTGACTTCAAACTTCTGTTTTGAATTTTTATATTGTATTGAGCACTGAATCATCTTACTGGCTACTCTTTTCAACATTCACCCTTGGGTTGCATAATATCAGGTGTAATGCATATATACCTGTTACAAATGTTACTGTATTAGCCTTTGCTGTAAGTCTTATACAACAAAGAAGATGTTTTCCACTATGAGCAACGGAATTGCTGAAACGAATGTAAAAAGCTTGCATTATCTCAGCTCAGGACCAAGTGGAAAGAACTTTGGAAGTGTCATTTGATTTAAGATATACATTAACTTCCACTTCCTAGAAAATTTGAGTATTATAGCTACTCATGTGCTTCTATATCACTGACTGACAGTGAGAGTATCTCCATCCAGGCCTGTTGCATTGAATATATAATTTTGGAGAGTGACAACTTGTCTTCACTGTTTCCAAAGGCACACCTAAGTTTGGGTGCAGTTGAGTTAAATTCGCACATTTTGTTTGCATTGCTGACAACCCTTGCTGTTCTTCCTACTGTTTGGCTTCGAGACCTCAGTGTTCTTAGTTATATATCTGGTAAGTAATTTTTACTTTTTTTTTTTTTTTATAAGTAACAAATTTTATTACTTTTTTTTTATAAGTTAAAATTTTATTACTTTTTGTAAGTCATATATAACTTTTTATTCTAACTTTTTTTTGGCATTTGGTGAATTAAGTCATACTTATTTAGCTATATTTAGCAGTGTGGGTATTTTTTTCTTTTTATTGACCCAATTGGTGATCCATGCCATGCTTTCTGCCACACAGCACTGTAATTGGGTACCGGGGGAACAAAAAAAACAGAGCCATTTTTTGCATTATAATGAATGGAACAGTAGAACAATCTTGAATGAGGTTATCGGCACTTGCAGGCTAGAGTTGTGAAGTGTTTTGTTAGAATTTGTTTCTCTAGAAACCAAGACAGGTGATGAAAAATCTAAGATTAGATATGTAGAGAGTTGGTGGGTCACGAATAGGTCAAGGGTTAACTTGCATCAAAATTGTCTTATTCTTTGCCCTTTTTCCTCTTCAATTCATCAGTGTGCAATGCAATGCGAAAGATTATAGTATTCAAGATTCCAAATCCTTGATGGTCTTTGAGAAATTCTTATATCATGCCTTCTCACCTTCCAGCTGGTGGAGTTATTGCATCAGTCTTGGTGGTCCTTTGCTTGTTTTGGGTTGGTCTGGTGGATGGAGTTGGCATTCAAAGCAAAGGAACTACACTGAACCTTGCAACTCTTCCTGTTGCTATTGGTCTCTATGGTTACTGCTTTTCAGGACATGCTGTTTTCCCAAACATCTACACTTCAATGGCAAGACCAGGCCAATTTCCTGCAGTCCTCTTAACATGGTAAACTCAAGATGCTCTATTATCCTATCACTAAGACTTTTTTTCTAATTTTATCAGGCAGTTAAAAAAGGAATTCTTATGCATTCTGGCACTTTCTACATTTGAATCCTGTTTAAAATTTCAAAATTATTTTAGTGGTCGTGTAAGACCTACAAGGCTACAGAGGATACTTTAGAGTGAACTTCAATATTAACTATCACTAAATAAGAAAACAATTCACTTAGATAATCCTAGATGATACAATGGTGCATCCTGTTGCTATGCGTTCACCAACCCATAACTGTATATATCCCTGGTTCTATCCACATCTAATTTGTTATCTCTGCAGTTTTTGCATTTGTACTTTGATGTATGCTGGGGTTGCTGTTTTGGGATACAAAATGTTTGGAGAATCAATACAGTCACAGTTCACTCTTAACATGCCCCAGGGTTTGGTTGCCACCAAGATTGCTGTCTGGACTACGGTATGTTCACTAGATTTGAGTTTCTTTGTTTCGTATTGGCATGCATACATCAGGCGTCGTCAGCTAGTTTTTTTAGCTGCTACAAATGTTGTCCTTTTCATGGGTTTTATTAAGGACATATAAACTAGGCTAACAGAATCTCATCCTTATTCATAGCTGCATTTTCTTACATGGGCATCAAAATTTTTTTTGATAAGTACACGGGTATCAAAATCTAACAAATATTTCTCGTGCTGCTGTATCTCCTTGAGATTTATTCTTCAACATAGGCAGTAGCCAGTTTAGTTCTGTCAACTGGAATGTTGCCTGGTTTTAAAGGAGTTTGTTGAGTTCTATTTTGGTTAGCCAACCGTTTAGTTTAATATTATTTAGGTTTAAATCTATGACTGGAGGTCTGAGCCAACTGGAGCTACACATTCACCAGGCTGGTTTTGGGCTCAATTGTTTTTGCCCACTTTGGAATTTTAGTGTACATAGTAGTTTCAGCATTGTTATGATTCTTAACCATTTAACATACAAACTAGTGGCTAAAATGATTTTTGTTGTTCTTTTGCAGGTAGTTAACCCTCTCACCAAATATCCTTTATGTGAGATATAGCTAATGTGCACAGCCTAGCTTGTGTTTTTGTAGGTAATTAATGTAGCATGTCTGGAATCAAAACTTTTCTTAGACAACAGAGGGACGTCCCTTCTCCGTTTGTCAACAGTCTGTTTGGAACTAGAGTTTTCAACAGGAAAAAACTCAATTTAATAATCTTTTAATTTAGTGAAAAATTCGGAGGGAAGGGAAATATTGGGGAAAGGTGAAAATTACTGCTGATTTCAAATTGGACATTCAAGATCTTTAGTTCAATGATACATTCTAAGCATGATGAACTAAAATGCTTCTTTATTAGCATTTATGCCTTCTTTTCAACTGAAAATGGAGAAAAATGTGAGTAGACACAAATGCTAACTGATATATTCCTTTCCAGAAACAAACAGGAGAATTGACATTAATTTCATATCTTTAGGATTTGTTTGTATGTCCATCAAAACTGTCTGTCCCATTATATTTTTATAGCATTTGAAGGTCTAGTCTATCATTCCAAGTAGGGCCGTGAAGGAACTTTGAAGAAATTGCTAAGATATGTTCCACCAAAACTGAACAGCACGATCCCATTTTGGCCTGGCAACTCAAAGTTCCAAATTGGCTCTCTTTTTATCTTCTTCAATTACTTTTTCTCTTCAAATAAAAATGCCAAAATTTAATGTCATGCATCATAATTATCTTGTATATTTTAATACCTATAAAACTTAAGATGAAGAAAAATGTTTCTCCTTAATCAGAAACACATATGCGTTAACCATGTCTCCTGTTGTGATGTGTCTGGAGGAGTTGATACCATCAAACCACAGCAAGTCTCAGATATACTCTGTATGCATTAGAACGACACTGGTGGTTTCTACCTTGGTTGTAGGTCTTGTCATCCCCTTTTTCGGTGAGTCTCTCTCTAAAGTTTTTCTTTTGTTGATTTGTTTCCTTTCCAAGAAAACTGTCTTTCATCTTTCCTCCATCTGTGGCCAATTGTATGGGCCTGCAGAAATGAAGAAACAGGTAAATAACTACGCTATTAGCATACCGCATAATTGAGGATAGTCTTGAAGTGAAACTGTCATTAGAAAGCCAGATTGTCCCACCTATATCGTGGGGGCTTATTGTTGGATTATAGCAAGCATAGACATTATATTGTTAAATGTTCTTTATAATTGCAGAGCTACATTATCATTTTATCTTTTTCTTTTGCAGGTCTTGTAATGTCATTGATCGGATCTTTGCTCACGATGCTTGTGGTAAGTTTTCTTTTGCAAAAAAAATCGTTTGTTCCTTATAGTCAAAGCATATTTATAAAATCCTGAAGCAGCATGCGTTCTTTCTTTTTTAATGTATACGTCAAAACTGACTTCTGTTGCAGACCTTGATACTTCCTTGTGCTTGTTTCCTAAGCATATTGAGGAGGAAAGTAACCCGTTTTCAGGTATGGCCTCAACATACTCATTCTTACTATGATTTCTCGCGATTTACTTATATGTTGTTGTTGTTCTTCTTCTTCTTCTTCTTCTTCTTCTTCTTCTTTTCAGGTAGCCCTATGCATCATAATTATAATAGTAGGTGTTATATCATCTGCAATTGGAACGTATTCCGCCCTTTCAAAAATTGCTGAAAGTTTGAGGCATTGAAGTTTTCGTGAGAAGACAGTTTGATTTATGTACTTTCAATTCGTCTTAGCCTATCCATTCCCTAATCCCAATTTTGGATTTTGTATCGCTTTTCTTCTTCTTGGGTGTTTCTGTATTTCACGAGGATCACTTCTGATTACTGCTGAGTGCTGAGAGATTATGTCGATTCACTATAATGACGTTTTTGTTTGTTTGTTTGTTTTTAAATAAATTTCTCTATTTGAGGTCCCTTTTGCTTTGCTTTGTATTTTGACAACCTTATTAAGAGAGAAGTCGAGAGGTTGGTACTCGGTCATAGTTACCAAGATTCGAGGTAGTCTTGTCTTTTCAGAGACAAACGAACACGTTAACTTTCAATACCCAATAAGTAAGAGTAAACCTACCGAATGTGTGTCCCGAAAAGTATATTTTATTTTTTTATTTTATATATATTTTTTTCATGTATTTTTTTAATTATCATAAATATTTTAAAAAATAATAATAATTCACAATATTATTAAAAAATATTTTCCTAATCACTAAGTAAAAAAAAAATTTTCGGGACATACTTTCGGAACCTTTAGCATTTATGAATAAGTAAATATATTAACTTTTAATTTAAAAGTATATTTTACATTTTCAGATTATTTATATTTTTTTATTGAGAAATAATATTTATAGTTATAGAATTTGTAAGTACTGCGCACTTCTTTTAAAAAAGTGAGTAAATATGAAAACATTAATTTTTTAACAGTGTATCCTTTTTTTTTTTTTTTAAAGTGTGTGAGGTTTATACAATTTATAATTGTATATAGCATTACTCGTTTAGATTATAAAGAAGTTTATAGAAAGTTATTATACAATGAGACG
>QEOT01007634.1:90632-115652 GCA_003123785.1 Pterocarya stenoptera
ATGTAAAGGTTCAGGTTAAGGTGCGGAATTCTTCTTCATCTTTCTCTTCTTTTTGTATTTTATTTTCTTTTTGGTTATTAAATGTTGATGATTAATTATGCTATGTTTGTTTGCTGATAAAAAGGCTAGAAAAGATAGAATTGTAGTCTTTATTTTGTGGGTTGTGGCAATTTGGGTTAATCAAAAAGTACGAAAGTAAAAAAAACAATTCTACGTAAAAGAAAAAAAAAGTTGGCTGATTGCTATGGAATTTCATTTTGTGGATGCCGTAACCCAAAATCTAAGATTCTTAAAATTTGTTCGAGATTTTTTTAAGGATTAGAGTGAGTTAGATTTTTTCTTTTTCAAGTATTTTCCATCTTTCATTTTCAACTTACCGAATTCTGTCAATTCTAATTTTTTCCCCTTTTCCTTTGGGTAAATAAGTGTTTTTGGAAAGGTGTGGGAGTAGTATGGATATAATATCAAGCCTTGATGATGGCCTGCGAGGATCTGATGGGAGTTTAGAAGATAGTTTGCAGAATGAACTTGAATTGATTCTCCGTGAGCAGCGCAATCATCACTTTATTGAGCGAGAAAGGGATCTGAATATATATAGGAGTGGCAGTGCTCCACCAACAGTCGAGGGATCACTGAGTGCTGTTGGTGGTCTTTTTAGGAACCCTGATTTTAGAGAGTTTAATGGTAGTATTAATGCTAAAAATGGGGGTTTGTCCGAGGACGAGATTCGCTTGCATCCGGCTTATCTTTCGTATTATTATTCTCATGACACTATCAATCCAAGACTACCCCCACCATTGATGTCAAAAGAGGATTGGCGTGTAGCACAAAGGTTTCAGGTTGGTGGGTCTTCATTTGGGGGGACTGGGAGCTGGAGGAAGAAGTTTGTGAATGATGATGATAACTCATCATTGTTTTCGATGCAGCCGAGACTCTCTGTGCAACAGGCAGAGAATGATTTAATGGAATTGAGGAATGCCAGTGGAAGGAATCTCTCGAGGCAGACTTCATCTCAGTGGCTTGATAGAGGCCCGAATGATTTGATTGGATTGTCAAGCAGTGGCCTCGGTGCAAGGAGGAAGAGTTTTGCAGACATTGTTCAGGTAATTGACAATAGTTTTATCTTTATTTTTTATCTTTTGGGTTTATCTTCAGTCGTGAACATTGTTTCTGAGGAAAAATAAAGATTATGAACATTGTTTGCAAAGTGCACTGGCTTGCCTGATAAAAGCAATTTGCTTGCATAGAGCATTTGTTGCAATATCAAGATGATATGGGCATTTTGTTTCATTGACGACTAATTTTTTTTTGGGTAAGTAATAACTGAAATTAGTATATGCAGGAAGGACTTGATCGACCTACCTCCTTATCTGGCAACATGTCACATGCAGCAAGTCATAATGCTTTTGGTGATATTGTGGATATTAGAGGTAAAGGAATGGCCGATCCCCATCCAGTAGGATTATGTAATGGAGTGGGGTCCATGGAGGGCTTGCATTCTGGCTCTTCTCCCCTGCGTTTGGTTGGGGTTCAGAATCACAGTACAGCAGTTTCTCATAATTATTCATCTTCTCTGGGTTCATCTCTACCTCGGAGTGCAACCCCTGAACCACTGCACGTTGGAAGGGCTGCTGCTTCTAGTCTTCCTCCTGTTGGGAGCAGCAGAGTTTCCCAGATCAAGGAGAGGAATGCTGCCGGGCAGGCTCTCCAAAATGGTCACTACTCTGGTGTGACTGAACTTACCGATATTGTAGCTAATTTATCTGGCTTAAACCTGTCAAAAGCTAAACATGCACATGAAGATAGTCATTTGCAGTCTCTGCTTCAGCTTGGTCTTGATAATCGGCCTGATTTTTTGTACAACATGCCCAATGATCACAAGCAGAGTCTGCAGCGAAAACTCACTGACAAGTCCAATGCTGAAAAGCTTTATTTGACTGCCAACGGCATCGATTTAGCCAGGAAAAATGGGATTGTAAATAACCTTAATGCCTTCAAGATAAGTTCCAATGGGCAAGTTAACTTTCCCAAAAGAACTTCTTCTTCTGCCTGTCTTTATTCAAAAGTTAATTCTTCAGGGTTTACAAGTTCAGAGGGATCAAATTTTCATCACCAAGATCCAAATATCCCTAGTATGGGCTTGGCTAGCCATGCCAGTGATGCTTATACTGTAAATGAAAAGTTGAATTCATTCATTAACAACAATCTTGATTCAGGTCCATTTCTTTTCGTTTCTTCATGAATTTTTTCATGCAACATTTTATATCATCTCAAAACTTTCATTAACTTAGCTAGCCTTGACAGTTTGATATTCTTATATCTCAGCTCTGACTGCTTCTGGAAATGAACAAATTCTGAATAGACTGGGAAACCAGGTGTGGCCTAATATTCATTCCCCATCTGTAGACCCTCGTTCTATTCAGTACTTCCAAAGACCTTCTGATTATGCTACACATGCTGTGGCTAGTCCAAGTGATCGTGCTCAGGGTAGCAATTATTTTATTAGTTCACATGGGGACTTGGAGGGAGTTCAGAAATTGTACCTTGAGACGATTCTTGATCAAAATAAGCAAGAATGTGAACTGCCACATTCAGGAAAATCTGGTGGTTTTAGTCATGGGTGCTATGAGAATCCATTATATGGTTTTGGCATACCATATCCAGGAAATCCAATGGCAGATTCTGTACTTCCTTCTGTTGGATCGGGAAATCCAGTGTTTCAGAACGAGCGACTAACACAGTTTACTTCTATGATGAGAAGCTCAATGGGGGGATCAATTGGGTCATGGCACTCAGATATTGGCAGTAATATGGAAGGAAGATTTGCATCAACATTATTAGATGAGTTCAAGAACAGCAAGACTAGGTCTTTTGAACTTTCAGACATTGTTGATCATGTAGTTGAATTCAGGTACGCACATAATGCTTTTTTAGGAGTTTATTTTACTCTTTAGCCCCAGAGAGGGTATTGAATTCGTTCTCACCTGCCTATATTGCAGTACTGATCAGTATGGAAGTCGCTTTATTCAGCAGAAATTAGAAACTGCCACAGTGGAAGAAAAGACCAAGATTTTTCCTGAGATAGTTCCTCATGCTCGTATCTTGATGACTGACGTCTTTGGGAATTATGTCATACAGAAAGTAGAAGCTTTGTTTCTTAAAAACTCTCAATAAGGCTATATTACACTTTTCAAAGTTCTTGATTAATTAATTATTTCTGGTTGGATTTGTAGTTTTTCGAGCATGGTACAGAAAGCCAAAGAAAGGAGCTAGCGAGCCAATTGACTGGCCATGTTTTGCCCCTGAGTCTCCAAATGTATGGGTGCAGAGTGATTCAGAAGGTACTTTCATATACAAGCATCTAGATTTTCTCCCATATTCTCTCTCGAAGAGCAATATCCTTTCAGGATGTTCCTGATTCACTTCTTTTATCTGCTTGAAGTTTCAGTACTTTGATATGAACTTATCTGATTTTTTTGTAAGCGAAAGTAAAACTTTATTGATGGTAAGAGACATAGCCCAAGTACACAGGAAGTATACACAAAATATACCTAATAACCACTAAGCACTGGTGATGGATACGAGCACATTATGAAAACTGTCCCCGTTACAAACAATGACCAAAGCCCAGGAAAATAGTGTTGAAAAAGAATCTCTTCAACTCGTCCAAGGAATGCTCCCGGTCTTCAAAGCATTTCTCTCCATCCACAAACACCACGTAATACAATGAAGAATCATTTTCCACACAGCGGCGATGTGAACATTACCCCTAACACCTTTCCAACACTGAGGATATCCATTACTCTTTCAGGCATAACCCATGCCACACCCGTCCGTATGAATTTATCTGTTTCTGTCTTGTTTAACATGTTTTGTTGTGATTACCACCTCACATGATCTATTGCACTGTGTAAGTGACCTGTTTGATCCTTTTCGTAAGAATGTAAAATGAAAGAAAAATACATATCAAAGAGATGAAACCTATGATTTTCTCTGTTTGACACATATATTTCTTTCATTTCACTTTCTAGGAAGTAAGGGCATAAATGGATATCATGGTTGTATATTAATGTGCTTATGCATGAAGAACTTTAATTTATGAGTGCTGAAAATAAAAGGGCTCTATCTTCGTTGCTTTAAAAATTATTTCGTGGTCCAAAATGAAGCATGATTTATTTATGATTTAAGAGAAGGTTTTAATACTCTAAATTTGAAGACAGGCCTTGGAGGTGGTTGGTGTGGATCAGCAGACTCAGATGGTGGCAGAGCTTGATTGTTCAGTCATTAAATGCGTTCGTGATCAGAATGGAAATCATGTTATTCAGAAGTGCATAGAGTGCGTCCCTCAAGGTCGAATTCAGTTTATTATCTCAGCCTTTTATGGGCAAGTTGTGGCACTTTCCACCCATCCTTATGGCTGCCGTGTTATTCAGGTTAGAAATTTTTTTAGAGTAATGTCTAGTTTCTTTGAAGGCGGTATGTGACCTTTATTGACTTTATTTTTTTATGCTGACAGCGGGTCCTGGAACATTGTGATGATCCCAAAACTCAACAAATGATTATGGATGAAATCATGCAATCTGTATGTGTTCTGGCACAAGATCAATATGGGAACTATGTTATCCAGGTATCCAGTTTTCCTTTTAAATCTGTACTTATAAAAAAAAAAAGGTTTTCCTTTTAAATCTGGTTCAATCATATTTGTGTTGATTAATAAAGGAAAAAACTTGATGGTTTGTCCATTCCCGGTTAGTATTTTGTCAACTTAATTCCCTTTTCTTGGACTAAATTTTTTATTGCTTATTAGTGTGTACTATTTTAACATTGTGGATGTTGTCAACTTTCATCTTTGAAAAAAAAAATGCATGAAAGCTAACAAAAACCAACATTGTCCCTACTATACCTCAAAATCTTGCCAGTTGTAGTTGACCAGTTTATGGCATGTTTTTTGTTTTTTTCTAGTGAACTCCATAATTCGCTTACTCGACAAAAGCAAAACGACATGCCCTAACACTTGTACTTTAAGGAGTACACTTGACCATCCATGAAATTTTATCATTAGCATTATCATATTCAAGCAGTTTGATTCCCTGGAATTCTAAATTTTCATTTAAAAAGTTCTCAATCAAACCTATAGAACTACTGCCTTGGGATTTTTTATGTGCTGACAATTATTTTGGTTTATTCTTGTTTTTCGATTACCCTGAAACATTTATACAATGCTGGCTTATGGACAGTACGGATCTAACTTTTTAATTCATCCTCTTTAAAGAGATAATGCTTAACTTTCATGTACTTCTTTGTATGTATATTTTGTTAACATTTGAATGCTTATCTGTTTTTTGTGGATTTGAGTAATGAATTGTTTTCTTGTTAGTGCTGTATTATGATATTACCAGTCAAGGATCCATGAGATTTATAATTTTATTTTTGGTAGCACGTCCTTCAACATGGTAAACCGCACGAAAGGTCTGCTATTATTAGCAAGCTTGCAGGACAGATTGTAAAAATGAGTCAGCAGAAGTTTGCTTCTAATGTGGTAGAGAAGTGCTTAACTTTTGGTGGTCCTGAGGAGCGTCTACTGTTGGTGAATGAGATGCTTGGTTCCACTGATGAAAATGAACCCTTGCAGGTCTGTGTTCCTTTCCCGTCTCTAAAGTGGCCTGTAATGGGTAGTGATAAGGTTACTACCCCATCACTACCCATCCACTACCCAAGTTCATTTCAAGTTTTATTTTATTTTTTTATCATTTTCTTTTAAGTATTTTTTTAACATCCTTAATCACTAAGAAAAAATTAAAAAAATATATAAATTTACTAATACTCACTTCCTTAATCATTAAGTAAAATAAAAAATTAAAAAAAAAAATCAAATACAAAAAGAGTAGTAGATGGGTAGTAGTAGGGTAGTAGCCCTATCATTATTCATTCGGGATTATGATTTTCAATTAGCATATGAAGAAATTGATATTGAAGACATCTTTATTCTTGAGAGCATCGTAATCACAACAGATTTACTTCTTACTCTCTTTATCTCCTCTATACGGTTTAGTATATATAAAGCCAAAAAGTGCAAATTGCAAGGGAGTCTGTTTGTTTCTTGGTGAATAAAGGGTCCGATACTAGTTGAATAATAATAATAATAAAGGGTCGTATAAAAAGTTTGTGTCAAAAATCGCAGGTAATGATGAAGGATCAATTTGGAAACTATGTTGTACAAAAGGTTCTTGAGACCTGTGATGACCGGAGTCTTGAGTTGATTCTTTCTCGCATCAAGGTTCATTTGAATACCTTAAAGAAGTATACATATGGTAAACATATAGTTTCTCGTGTTGAGAAGCTCATCACAACTGGAGGTGAGAAACCACAACTTTTTCCTACAGAAATTTCAGATTTTTTTCTTTTCTTTTTCTGCCAGGTTTGGTAATCATCCTGACCACTCATGATTTTAACCCCTTCATCTGCAGAAAGGCGCATCGGCTTGTCAGCATCATTCTCTTCAGGAGGCATCGCAATTTAACCTAGGCTTTCTTCTTTTCCCACAACAAATGACACTTTGTACAGCCAACATGGATGGTGATTTGATCAAGCTATCTTCTGGAGTACTACTTATTTTCGAGGAGACTATAATAGTTGTAAATAAACACAATTCGCAGGCCCATTGGAATAAGAATTTTTTTAGATAAACTGCAAAGAAGAGGCCAACTTAGGAAGCCAAGATGAACGAGAGGGTTACATGAATGAGGTTCAGTGTTTATAAAGCAAAAGTGACTGTAAATGGTAAATCGCAACGGTAGAGAGATTAATGAAAAAGTCGATATTAGGTTCGGCTTGTTGACATCGAGAACTTTTTTTGAGATATATAATTTTTGCTTTCTTCTTCCTGTCTTGCTTCTTGTTGATGGTAATTGATAGAAAAAATATTTTTATCAGTTATTATTCACCATCCACATCTTATAAAAAAAACATATCTATATTATATAAAAATTCATTCCAGGTGTGGGATGTCCAGAGTGACTGATATGTAGAATTACTTGTCAAGCGAAACAACTACGTCCTTCCTTCTTCATTGAAAAAGAAAACAAAAGAGAAGGGGAAGTTCCCCCAGTCCCCTTGACGTGCACATACATCCATCACCTCAAACAAAATCTGTCACTAATCGGCCTGTATTTAAGCAATCTGCCATCTCTCTTTAATCTTCATACGCAGCATCCAAATCTAAACCCAAGTTCAAATTCTCACGTTTGATAAACCGATTGCTGGATCTTCTATTCTTCAAAATCTGCTTCGAGTCCTGCATCAACCTGATATACTTCCTTCTCACACTTAATAGAGGATGTTTCTCTATAGCTGACGTATCACTGTAAGCCTCCTTAAGAATAGCCGTACAAGTCTTGTTCCTCAAAGACAAATAAAACACATGGGGATGCCTCTCAAATGCTTTGTGAACTTTCTGTGGCAACCCAAAATATTTCTTAAGGCATAGAAGCTTCCTCCTCTCTGCTGAATGCTCAACAAAGAGACTAAGCAACTCATGAAGAAATGCCACCACCCGCTTCTCCGCTATATCACTATTCGGGTCCAAATGAGAATAATCCTCGTAAGGTGAAATATAAGGAAGCTTCTGAAACTCTTTCAACCAACCTTCAATCTTCCTCCTCAACCTCAAACCCTTTGAAGGGAAAAGTGGAAACTCGATTGCTTCCATTGGCTCCCCAAAGTAAACCCCTCTCTTAATAGCATTTCTCTGGACCACGGACAATACCTTTTCCTCGCTCTCAACCGTCAAACACTTCAACCCGTCTTCCATCTCCACAAACCTAAAAGACCCATCAAGATTCATTTCCAAGCACCTTAAAAAATCCTCAGGCAAGCCTAAATACCACTGCATTCCCTGGATAATCTTTAAAGGCAAAACTTTCCCGTTACTCATCAGAATCAACCTCTTCAACCTATCCTTAAAATCATCCCTGCATTCCTCAAAGACCCTTTTCTCCTCTTTATCAATCTCGATAGCTTCGGGGGTCAGCCTGAACCAAGGTAAGTTATATTGGGGACCCGTATACTCCTCAAAAATTGCTGGGTATTGCCTCAAGAAGCTCGCAACCTTCTTGGGAACACCCAACTGTAGTCCCCTCTTGGAGACTTGAGAGATTGGGATGCACCCATTAGGGTCTTCGGCTATGCAGTTCTTCAAGGAAACGATGGACTTGAGTTGTATGGACCCGTGGATGTGCTCAATTGCGTCATAGTACGAGTCTTTCTTCCACTTCATGTACACATCTACATAGTGGGATTTCTGGGTACGGGTATAAGGAGGGTTTAGGGGCTGGTATAGGAAATAAAAGTTCGGTTTTTTACAGGAAGAGAGCAGCTTTTTAAGGGTTTTGGAGGTGGGGTTGGTGATGAACATGGAGAGGGATTGACAAGCTGATTGGAGACGTTTGTGAGGATTAGGGTTTTCTTTGAAGAGAAACTGCAGGCTGCTCTGTGTTGCTGCGCCTGATTCCACCGGAATCTCTGACGAGTACCTAGGGATGAAGGAATATGAGGGATGGATGTGTGAGTCTTCAGAATTGAATCTGTGTAGATGCATGATATGCATCATTAACCGCACGTTTTTCTGATACCACCAGTCTTTTTTTTCTTGTTTTTTAAGCAAGCATACTAGTATTCCATTTAAATTAAAACCAAATACATCAGAGTTGATACAGTAGGAGAATAATTATACAGATAAAAGGGATAGATCTTTAACACTATGAAAAGACAATATAAAAGGGAGAAATTGAATTAAATGGATATTCCCGAAGGCTTGCGTCGCCGCTGCCCATTGCGCCCATCGATTCAAAGATTGATATAATTTTCCAACTTTCCAATCTTTAAAGGATTGAGAAGAAACTTGATGTCATTGATGGTGGGAGTCATGATCCAATCTTGTACAACAAAAGAGTTGGATATTGCTTCAATTGTATTGCTTGAATTCCCTTCAAGTAGAATTTTTTGTAGACCCTGTCTTTTTGCTTCGGTAACTGCCATCAAGGTTGCCTTTGCTTTGCCTATGTTTGAGCTCACACTGTTGATGAAATCGGTGATTGCAAAATTGACTTCTCTTGAATCATTCCAACAAATTGCTGCTATTGTAGACCCTTGATCTCTTACTGCCAAATCAAATCTGATTAGATGATAGCCAATTGGATGACTGGTTCCTATGTTTAGAGGTTGATCAACCTCTGCCCAAGCTGCTGAATTTTGTTTGAATATGGAGAGAATTGAGTCGATGAAAGGCAAGGGGGGGAGAGGAGAATATATGATTGTGAACTTTTTGATTTCTGAGGAACCAGAGGCAATCCATAGCTATAGTGGCAAAAAGTCGAAAATGGTGATGATCAGCCTCTGAAATTTTAAGAACAAAAGAGGGGTTTAGAATGCTTTTGAGCCAGACGAAAAGAGGCTGTCTAGAAAAAGAAGTGATGTCAATCGGCCAATTGGAGTGCCTCTACAAGACTTTGAGTAAATGTAGTTGAAAAAAAGATGAGAAATATCTTCAATTTCAGTGTTACACAAGGGGCACAGAATTTGGTCATCATCAAGATGGATAACATCTTTGATTTTTGCTTTAGTGGGAAGGATGTTGTGGCCTATTTTTCAGAATTTCAATCTGTCCTGCATTTTCAATTTCTACAGATTCTTCCAATTAAAAGGTTGATTGTTAGCATTAGAATCGTTGTTTGCGTTGACAAGGGCAGCATAGGCTGATTTAATCGAGAAAATCCCAGAGGAATGATGAGTCCAAATGATCTTGTCTTGAATGTTATGAAAATTGTGATTGGCTAGAGGGATTTTTTGAATTTCTCTAGAGGCATGATCAGTGAATAGGGCATTAAGGAGGAGAACATTCCACCTTCTGGATTTTTCAAGAGTGAGTTCGGAAACAGACATGTTAAAATTAGGTTCAAGAGTATTGGTAGGATATGGGTTCGAGATGAAGTTGGGAATGGTGGGGACCCAAGGATCGATCCAAACTTTAGTAGAGATCCCATTGTTGATTTGAAAGCAAACGCTAGAACGCAAGAAATCTCTTTGTTTAAGCAGGCTTTTCCAGAAATGAGAATCAGAGGCTTTAGGGTTAACTTCCAAGAAGGATTGTGAACCCATATATTATTTTGTAATGACATCCTTCCAAAGACTTGTAGACCCATTGAGGAGAGTCCAAGCATGTTTAGTGAGCATAGCCCTATTGAAGGAAGACATATTCCTTATGCCAAGACCACCCATAGATTTAGGAGTGCAAATGGATTTCCAAGATTTCAGGGTGAATTTCGTATTATTACTGTCATCAAAACCCCACCAAAATCTACGGAAGAGGGAATCCAGATTCTTCATAATGACTTTAGGAATGAGGGTGGAGGACATAACATAAAAGGGGATAGAACTAGCAACAGTTCTAATGAGGAAGATTTTTGCCGCGTGAGAGAGAATTCTTGATTTCCAGCCTTGAAGTTTGTTTTGAACTTTTTCCATTAAGTTCATAAGAAAAGTTTTTCTATCAGCTCCATTAGAGAGAGGTAACCCAAGATATTTAGAGTTGGAAAGAGAGGTCTGGAAGTTGAAGTAACTTTTGACCGCATTAATGGAAGCAAGAGTAGAGTGTTTTTGCTGAAATGAAGAGAGGATTTGCTTTCGTTTATGCTTTGGCCAAAACATTGATTGTAGATCGTTAGGCAATCAGAGAATTTTTGCACTTTGAGGGCAGTCGCAGATCCAAAAAGGAACAGATCATCCATAAAAAGGAGATGAGTAATAATGAGGCCACCTTTAGAAAGCTTGATACCCTGAAGACAATTGGATTGATCTTCTTGAATGATGAGTCTAGATAAGACCTCAGTACCTAAAATGAAGAGGAAGGGAGATAGTGGATCCCCTTGACGAAGACCTCTGGAAGGATGGAAATAACCATGAGGAGAACCATTAATGATGATAGAGTAGGTGACCATGGTGATGCACTCTTGAATCCAATTGATCCATTGTTGTCTGAAACCCGCATGTTTGAGGATATCTAGAAGAAAGGACCATTCCATAGAATCGAAGGCTTTAGCCATGTCAATCTTAATGGCCATATGACTAACTCTACCCTTTCTTCTTTCATGGAATGAAAAATTTCTTGAGCCATTATAGTATTATCTTGAATGAGTCGCCCAGGTAAGAAAACAGATTGGAACGGGTAGATGATGTTAGGGAGGATGATTTTAAGCCTATTAACAAGAATTTTTGCTATAATTTTATAGCAAACATTCGACAGGCTTATGGGTCTAAATTGATTGACGACGTTGGGATTGCCAGACTTTGGGATCATAACGATATTAGTATGATTGAGTTCTTTTAGCAATTTCTCATGGATAAAGAAGCTTTTCACTGCGGCAATCAAATCAAATTTAATGACTTCCCAGAACGTTTTGTAAAAGAGGCCTGTAAAGCCATCCGGGCCAAAAGCCTTAGAAGAAGGGAGTTTTTTAACAATGGATGCAATTTCCTCTTTATCAAGAATTTTACAAAGAAAGTCATTATCTTGATCAGATATCTTCCTGGGGAACAGAGATGCAATATCAATAGGACAGGTAGGATAAGAGGAAGAGAAGATTGCTTGGAAATGTTCTTGGATCCTCTTCATCAAGAATTTTACAAAGAAAGTCATTATCTTGATCAGATATCTTCCTGGGGAACAGAGATGCAATATCAATAGGACAGGTAGGATAAGAGGAAAAGAAGATTGCTTGGAAATGTTCTTGGATCTTGGAGGAGATTGTATTTTGGTCAGAGGTCCAATTGTTCCTACCTAACTTGAGGCAATCGATATTATTGCTTCTTCACCTTATCGAAGTGGAAGCATGGAATAATTTAGTGTTGAGATCAGAGGAGGTAAGCCAAGTAATTCTAGATTTTTGTCTCCAAAGGGATTCCTCTCTAAGAAGCAATTTATTGACATTTCTAGGAGATCCGCTTCTAATGAATTTGAAGAGGAATGAATATCTTGGTCTTGGAGAGATGAGAGTTTGGTCTTCAAGATTTTAAGATTAGTTTGAATGTGACTAAAGGATTTTTTATTCCAATCCTTGAGGGCTCTCTTAGTGAATTTTAATTTCCTAGAAAGGATGAAAGAAGGAGTCCCAGAGAAGTTAGAATTCCATGCATTTTTTATAATCTTAAAAATAGAGGGATCATGGAGTCAGAATTCTTCAAATTTGAACAATTTGGGATGAGACTTCTTATTAGTGGTATCCAAGAGAATAGGGGTATGATCCGAAGTTATCCTCGTAAGAGTAGTTAGAGTGGCTTGAGGAAACAGATCAATCTAAGGGATGTTAGCTATTCCTCTATCCAATCCCTCCTTAATCAAATGAGGACCAACCATATTATTAGTCCAAGTATACTTAGGCCTAGAAAAGTCAAGATCCACTAAACCAAATTTATTCAAGAGAAAATTGAGGCCTTTAGAATTAGAGCTTTGCGCAAAGAACTTACCCCCGGTTTTTTTGGACTGGCAGATAATGGAATTAAAATCTCCTAGAGCTAGAATTGGACCTGGGAAGGAGGTAATAATACCAGATAAAAGTTCCCAAAAGGTTTGCTTGTTTCTATACGAAGCAGGGCAATAAACGAAATTAAGAAGCCAGGGAAAATGACACGGGTCGAAATACACCAAAACAGAAATAATATTACTAGAGTTATGAACAACTTCAAGATCGACACCCGGTCGATAAAGTAGCAAAAAACCCCCCCATTTACCGGTAGGGGGAGAGTACACAAAAGATGCAAATCCCAACATATTCACAATACAAACACAGTCATTAGTAGGTAATAAACATTCTGAAAGGAAAATAATATCAAGGTTATGAACCCTAATATTTGCCCTTAAGGAACGGATCGCATGAGATCGTGCAATGCCTCGGCAGTTCCACGCAAGTGCAGTTGGTGGCAGTGAAGACCCTGTCACGTCAGTCATTGGATTCATAGGGAATAGATGCATGGTTTGAGATTGAACCTTGTTACCCGTGGCCTTCAAATTCTAACTTTGGTATGGTGCATATCGGACTAACGATAGGTTCCTCTTCTGAAGCTTTCTTGGAAGATGCTTTTTCTTTGGTTGCTAGGCTGCTTTGTTTCTAGCAGAATTCAAATCCAGAGTGGTTGACCCATGCATGTCTTTGTGTTCATCAGCTTTCGCTTCAATGGAAATTGGTATTGCAGTCTCTATAAGGCATTTTTTGAAGGGGTGAAGCAGGTGGCTCGTCTCTGTTGATGTGTTTTCCTCTTCTTCGTAGTGTTGGATTGGCTATGAAATGGGATTTGAGGTTTAGCTGCAAGGGAAGTCATTTCTGGTAGGGTTTGAGACAATGTAGGGATTTCGATTGGGGATGAGAGGATTTGAGGATCGGGAGTGGAGAGGTCCGATTGGTGAAAAGGGGAGAAGATGTTAGTTGGACTGAGTTGAATTGTATTGATTGCAAAACAAGGCTTGCCTGATGGGCTGACTAGAAGATAAATATTGTGGCATGGTTTCTGGAGTTCAGATGGGCCTTTTTTGTCTTTGAGTTGGGAAAGGAAATGTTTTATGAGGGAAGGACTTGGATTGGGTTCGATTACAAGAGGCCCAGATGATTCATTACAAGGAGTGTGTATTGCAAACCTAGAGGGGTTGAGAGGTAACTTCAGAGAGGCATTGGGTAAGGTGTCTAGACCCGGATAAAGGTTGTTTAAGAGTGGGAGGGACATGTGTAGTGATGAGGGGTCATCAGTAGACAATTTTGTCAGAGAATCAGAGTTCAAACTATAGGGTATAGGATTAAATGAATCTGACATTGATGTCTGGAAGGAAGGGACACTATCGCACGATGACATACCAGGGCCTTTGCACAGTGGATTTGAATGAACAGTGTTACCTTTTAGGGTTTCTACTTCAACGCCTGAGCTTGCCGAAAAAAGGTTCTTGATGCAGAAATCTTTCCTCTGACCTTCATCAGTGTTAACCATGATCTCCTTACCTTTCCCAAGATGTTGTACTTTGTTGGTTTTTTTTGCTGGAGGATCATCATGGTGAAGTGAAATTTCTGGCTCTCTGATACGCACTGTCGAGAGGGGGGTGGGATAAAGCCCATTTGGTCCGAAATGTTTAAAGACTAAAAACTATGTTGATCTCTTTGAGAGACTTCAAAGCGCCACTGTCTTCTAGGATCTTGAGCTTCTACTCTCATTTCAGGACCGAAAAAGAGTTCATCAGTAGGACTTAGATAAATATGACATGACTGTAGAAGGTGACCAATCCGTCCACAACTATAGCAAAACTTCGGGAACCGTTCATATTTGAAACTAACCTTTGCTGGATGACGATTAGGACGAGGAAGTAGGAAACCTTCATAAAGAGGAATATCCATATTGATCTCAACCCGGACCCTAAGGCACTGTTTGACACCATTTATAGGTAGAAAAGCTTGATCAGTTTCGAGAAGATGACCCAGGACTCTACCTATTTTTGCTGCATTGTCTTCAATCATCAGTTCAAGTGGTAACCCGTAGATTTGGATTCAGAAGGCCGAATAGGTGAGATCTATTTCTTGTAAATTTAAACCTGGGGGCCATTCTTTAAGTACCATGTGGTAGCCTTTGAAGTTCCAAGGCCTTTGTGAGAAATTCTGTTTTTAACAGTTGATGATGGAAAGGTAAAGAGATACAAGTTGGGACCTAAGTCTTCAATAGTAAGTCCTTGAGTAAAACTCCATACCGCACGAATAGTGGAGTGAAATATGTGCTTGTGCAGGTTTTTAGAAGAAACCAACTTACCAATCAAAGCATGGTCAGATATATTTTTGGCTATGTCCACTTCAGGAACGAGAATGATGTCTTCCCAAGTTAAAGCCATTGTACGTTCAATGAGGAAATCCAAACTTTCTTTTCCTTTTTCTGTTAACATTTCTTAAGGGAGATGGATGGTGAAGTGTTCGGTCGGAATGGTTGGTGGGTTGTCAATGATGATGAGGGACCAGTTTGATAGGGAAGAAGATAAACGGATGAAGGTAGTAGGTGGAAGGAGTAAAGGTAGGTATCATTAAAGGAAAAAACTACTAAGAGGAGAGAAAACTCATCTTCAAAGAGAGAGCATAAGTCAGGACTTGCTACAACCAGTCATTTACTTTCATTTATGCATTTTATTAACGTTTTATTTGTATTTATTCATAAGAATGAGAAAATCTAAAATCCATAAAGTTGAATTACGATCGACGTTTTATTTATTTTATTATATAGCGGAACATTCATCTTTTATTTTAGATCATTGACAATGGCCTAACCATTCCTAAGTTTAAAATTTAACTAGAATGTTATCTTTGGGCCATAACATGAACTTCTAGCTAGATTAGTCCACACTGGACTAGTCATCTCAAAGTCCAAATAATAATAAAATATTATATATTTTAATAATAATTTTTTAATTTTTTTTTAATATTTTGCAAACACACATTTAATCTCCACAAAATGCCTATCATAGATAAAATTCAGCAACATTTCTACCAACATTTAATCCAAAGTTGAGAAATCCACCAACTTTAGCAACTACCAAACCAACAAAACAAAACCTGTTGCTACCCAGCCATAAAAACAGTTCATAAATCAATTGCTACCCAATATTAAATTCCACCAATAAAACAAAACATCTATACAGATTTTCACCACCTTCAGTAGCAGTAACTAGTCAAATTACTACTTAAAGTTTTAAAAAAAACTTAATAAAGCCATGAAGAAATTGTAGAGTAATTTGTCCAAGATAAAAACACGGTCTAGCACACACATTAAGAATGATATCTGTCCATTGTCAATAATTTCAAAATACAACACTTTCAGCAATGCAGTCTATATCAATACAAACACTTTAATGAATCAACACACATTAAATTGGGGAATCCTATATTCAAAGGAGAGCTCTAATCCAAAAAAATGCAATATTGTTGTGCCATCGAATAAACACATTCGAACAAATATGAGATAACAATAGTCTTTGATCTTTCATCACTATTTTGATATGCATTACAAAACTCCTCGAAACCGCGAGGAACTGCCAAGAGATGCTCCACAACATAATTTCCTGCCACAAAATCAATGAAATGCCACTTGTTAGCTTCTCTAACAAAAGGGTTGCATTACAAGAGAACCTTATATAGACAAGAGGATCTGCATTGAGGATCTTACTTAGCCAAGTAAACAATTTTCACTTTAAAGCATGCAAGTTACTTGATCTACTAGTGAAGGGCCATATTAAATCTATCAAAGCAGAGGACAAGAGCCATAACAGAATGCACAAAAGCATCACAGCAGAGGACAAGGGCCATAACAGAATGTACAAAACCATCACAGCAGAGGACATCACGCATGCACAATAGACACACTACAAGCACAACAAAGAAATAGAGAATCTTCTACCTCCATGTAAATCCATATGAGAATGTTAAGAAAATCAAGTGAATGAAAATATTATTCTCTCCTGGGTATTTGAATAGATTATTTGTAGGTATTGTTTATTTGTAGGCATTGTATATTTATGTGTCTTAGAATACAATGACTATTTGAACAAGATATTGGTAAATATTATTTTTGTTCATGTAATTTTTAGATCCTCTTTTTTAAAGGTGTTAATAAATAGAAAATATACTTTAAGAAGCTATTACTGAAAGCACTAGGCTCAATATAACCTCTTTGAATAGAAATCTCAATCCAAATTCAATTCCCATAGAATAAATTGATAGATAAATAGATAACCCAAGTTACTAACTCAATGAACTCTTCAACTAAACCAAATATGCATAATCTAGATCTTTACCATGAAACTTACGTGCATCAACAAGTAGATATTTGGGGAAATGTAGACTGTATTGTAGGCCTTGTACGGGACAGAGATGTGCATGATTTTTGATCAGTTGTTCAACTTTTTCAAGATAATGGAAAACAAAACAATAAAAGAAAATTCAACTCAATAAAAGAATAAATTCCACATCGTATGAGAGTGTAAATCGAAACCCATGTAAGAAATCCATTTAAATCAAAACCAAAATCAGAAATCAGTTTTGTAAGAAATATCCAAATGGTGATTTTGTTGTGACATATTTGGGGAGGAAATGCACAGGTCTCTTATGGGTTGGAAGACGACGGCATGGATGATCAACAGAGAGAAGAGGGGGTGGACGATTGAAGAAGACGCAAGTCTCTGTGTTTCGCCCGTTTCGGGATGAAGAAAAAGAAAAACGAGAAAAATTAGATGAAGAAAGAGAAAAGAATGAGGAAAAGAGAGAGATCAAATAAAATAATAAAATATACCTTTCAATGGTGAACAGTTACTTGCTAGATATAGAGAGTTGCTGACATATACTGTAGCTAGAACGTTAAACTTATCTAATTTAACTAGGCCAATGCAATTGTTTTTTCTCCTATTTGCTTTTAATTTGGACTAGCATCGCTCACTAGACCTCTACAGTTATGCTTTTGCAGGTGTATGATCTTATTATTGTCTCTTGAAAACCTCAAGAGCATGTGCTCTTATATTTTAAGCACTATTTTCTGGACATTTATTTCGAATTTAGACAATTTAATGCTTGAATTAAACAAAAGTTTGGTTACGTCCTCTTATTCAGAGAACTCTGAATCATCGAGTCATGTATTATGAGAGAGTCGCGAGGATATTCGGTTTATCATAAATCTTAGAACGGCAATGGTAATTCTAAGGAATTGGATATCACCTAAAATGGTAATGAAAAATAACAATAATTAAACGGATGGAAAATCCACGTATAAACTAACGATGCAAAAATGATTGATAATATATATATATTTATATTTATATTTATATATATATACAAACTAGTAAAGGGGCCCTTCGACCAAAGGACCTTAAAATCAATAAAATAGAACGTAATATGTACAAAAGAATCGGACGCGCGGCACCAACAGTCACCCAAAACGAAACCCACCTAAACACCATCACGAGCTGATTAGGCTTCCAAAATTCCACCATTTTTTCTTCTTGTTCATGGATGCAGGCAGATCTAGGACACGAGACAACACAGCATATTAAAATCATTAAAACTTTGCAAATGTTGATAATAAATATGATTCATCTAGTTTAATGCCAAGGGTAAATTAAGATGTAGGACCTTATCTTGGCTCTGTTCTATCATCAATAATGTTTATAATAATCTCTGCAAACCTTTTTCAATAGCTGTTTGCATAATCATTAGTTTTTTTTTTTATAATGTTCGTTTATTAATAATTTTGGTCACAAACTCGGACACCGTTTCTCTTTACTTGGTCCCTACATTCCAAGATGCCTCCGTCAAATGCATACCCAAATTAAGGACATAGCTAGGGAATGTGTTGTTCAGCATTCTCAAGACTTCGAAGTTCAGATTTTAGGGGCTAGGTAACTAGAGAAAACATATAGATAGAAATTCAATGAGGCATTGCTCCTTACAATGAGTTGTCTGTATTAAATAGAAGGCTTGATACACGCTTGCACTCAATTCCCTTCCCTTCTCTGCAGTTCCTCTAGCTCTAGCTCTCCTACAGTACTTGTATATTCCAGTATTTTACCTCTTTATCTAGCAGTCTAATTTGAAAAAATATGCTTCCAACTCCATTTCAAAACTTAATCTTGCAGTATGTATGGTCACGACAGTGGGTCAACTTGGGGGGCAGTTAAACATAGACCTTAACTGTTCTTTTGGTAATTTTTCCTTTACTCATTCCTCCAAAGGCAAGTGGGGCTTTGCAAGTGAAGACTAAGGATAGAATAAATGCAAACACTGAATACAAGCTTAAAGGCTTTCAATGAGTATGGAAACACTATTGAGAACAAGCAGCAAGAAAAAACATTTTAGGTTTCGGGTTTGATAGAAAAATCATTTCCAAGATCATCCTATGTACTTCAAGTGTCACCTTTTCATTTGAATTATATTCCAGCAGATGCATATCACGAAAAGTTAACTGTTTACCTCCTTCTGGATAAATTGAATTGTAATGCACTTCAGCCCAAAAGCTCAAGAAAATAACTGCACAAGCCAAAAATAAGAAAGTATTTTAAAAACATACTCTAACCAAACAAGTCAAAATACCACAAGGTTAAAGATGGGCATGAAAATTTATCCATTCAGATTATCGTAGTTACTAAAAATGATTCCTACCTTACTGATTAGTTGTTTAAATGGCGAAATTTAACAAGTTTGGTACCCAGCTTAAAGAAGTTTAATGATCAAGCCAAAGGGGAAAAAATCATAATGGAGGTATAGAACAAGTAACAAAGTCAATCGAGCCATCACAAGATCTGTAAAAGTTTCATAAGGATCGAATAATATTTAAAAACCTCCTTGCATCCAAGAGAGTGATGGTCAGATGGTGAAGTTGATATTGATTGATACAACTTTTTACATCCCCACTGTTTTAAAAGGTACATAAGGAGGGGGCGATTTAGATTAGGGTGCGGCTACTATGCCGCCCCAACTTTCCCGCTGGGCGGTACTTTTTTTTTTCTTTTTTTCTTTTTTTCTTTTCACATTTTTTTAACACATTTAAAGATTTAAAAAAAAAAAATTCCAATACACTTAAAATCACTTCCTTAATCACTAAATAAAAAAAAGTTTTTTTTTTTTGGCAAGTGGTCAAATGGAGTGGTACAAATGAGAGGGCAAAGTAGTGTTTTCCTTTAGATTATTATGACAGCATGATAATCTAAAACATTTCCACCATTTTGATCTCCATTGGTTATAAAACATCACGCTCCACAACATTGATGAAAAGCTTTACAGTTACCTCGGTTGGACTTCTGGATATGTGGAAGGATCTCAATATAGCATGTGTCCTTAAATGAAGTTAGCACAAATATCTTGATACCATACTGCATAACATATGGTAAAACATTCATTATTCATCAACCGAATAGGTTTTAACACAAAAACTACTGATATCCATGTAGAGGCTAACAAATTCAAGAAGCAAAAAGCACTAAAACATTTTTAAGGAAAAATTAACTTAAATGAACTGACAAAGGGACTCAGGCTGAGAAAGTTTTATTGGATATTTTAAAAAATGAGACAAAAAGCAACACATAATTTCCATATGCCTGAACCAAACGGTTCTTTTGAGCACTCAAAATTATCTTCCATATATATTCACTTGCAGCACATATTTCTATTCAAGTTCATTAACATATTAAAATAGAGATAAATACTAAAGTTTCTAATTTTGATCTCAAGAGTTATAAACTTCCCTTCTAAAAGAAAACTCAAAAGACCCAACTTCCAACTGTAATTTTTTTAACAGTAACTGCTATACTATCCTCAATGACCTATGCTATATTCCTTGTCTACAATTTAAAGGAAAAGGAAGAACTAATAAAAAAAAAAAAGTAAAAAGGAGGAACTACCATCTACATAGGATATCATAAATTGATTCAAATTTTAGTATAGGTGATCAAGAAAAGAAGGTTAATGGTCAATATTAAACTCTTTAGTATTGCTTTCAATATCAGAAAGGCAAAGCTAGCAGAAAGCAAAGGGAGAAGGAGAAAAAGTCCAATAGTTCCTTATACCGAATCTGCAGCAGCTTGCAATGTCACATGGTCACCCCATTCACCACTCCTATTTCATAAACCCAAAAAAGAAGGCATACAAGCATGAGAAATATATTCGTAAAGCTTTTAGCAAATGAATACCATGAAAGCAGAGAATAGAACAGTACTTGCTCATTTTCTTCAAATAGTCCTTGTAGGCCATGGGGACATAACCCTCATACATTCCCGGGTGAGACTTAAGCTGATGACATCAATACAGAAATTATTACGCTACTATAAAATTGAAGATTTGCATCACAAAATAAGAACATATTCAAATGCAACCAACCTGTTGAATGATCTGTTCTCTTACAAAAGCATGGTGCCCAGGAGAACGATACAGTTGATCAGATAAAGCACGAAACTGGAAAAATACAGACCAAAAAGATGTCTCTTAAGTTCATAATATTGGGAAATGCATAACTGCAAGGTATTACAAGAAACAACAATAGTTAATAACAATACCAACTGTAGCTGACAAAGGAACCACACCTATCTATCATACAAGGTTTATTTTTCTTTCTTTTTTCTGAACTGATAATATGCTCAAATTAGACATTTAAATAGCAGGATTACCCTCAATCCCAGAAGAAAACTCAAATAAAGGTTTGTTACCTTCATCGGACGCTTATTAACTATTAAATGCGCTTCCATATACACTAAGTCCCAAATTACTTGGGACCCCTTTCCCACTTTGAAGTTGAAGTCTGAACCCTAACTATGCATTTTCATAAAACTAAGGCTGATTTCCTTTTGCAATATATAGCTTTTTTAGGTTATGGACTCAGAAAGAGAATAAAAGATATGATCAGCAACTGACATAAAACATGCACTATAAAGTGTCCGCTTATGTTGTGGCAATAAAAACTGATTACCCAAAAAGAAAATCTGCAGAGGCATTTGATAAATTACACCACTTTATCGCTTTTTTTTTTTTTACTGTCCACAACATCGAAACTATCATTCACATTTGCAAGAATTAAGTACTTAAGCAGAAAGGTAATGAGAAAAAAAAAAAAACTAACCTGACAGTTACCATCTCCTTGAACCTTAAGCTCAATCAGCTCATATAACTGCAGTCTGAAAAGACCAAATATCTTAACACCAGATATCCAATAATTTCAACACCTTTCTACTCATAAAAACTATCCAAAAAGGAATATAAGACACTAAAGTTTCTATAACTGATAAAAATGTACTAACAACTTCTTGAGAAACAAATTTCATTCAAAGGCAATTTCACAAGGGCCACCACATAACACTTGTGCATAGCCAAGCAGATGGGGTCAACACAAGAGAAACATGGACAGAATGTAAATTGGGGATTCCTTAAAAAAAATAATAATAATAAACAATGTATGCAAAAATAATTAACTAATGTATCCAAATATTAACTTGTCAAATATTATTTAACTGTGTGGACATAACATAAGATCAACTTGATAATGTTTGCCAGATAACATGGGAAACCATAAATCAATATCAATAACACCCAATTCTTTAGGCTTTATATGAACAGCTGCTTACTAAGTTGAATTCAAAGGTGAATTCAAAGGTAGAACCAAGTGATTTTTTTTTTTTTTTTTTGATAAGTAAGAAGTTTTATTGATCCACGTAAATAGGCAATGCCCAAGTACACAGGAAGTATAGAACCAAGTGATTTAATGAAATCTTTACTCTAATTCTCCAGCCATCCCCCCTATCCCTCCTTTTTCTCCCTATACTAAATTACAACGCTGCCCAAATACTAAACAACATAGTAATTGCTTTCTTTTTTAAGCAATATAGTAATCACTTTCTCAACAAAGCTCATCAAAATGAACTTCATAGTCCTGTCCTATCTTAATATCAAGAAACCACGTCCCACAAAACCACAAAAAAAAAAAAATAATAATAATAAACAAAAAATAAAAAAATTCAGTCACCCATATATCCATCAGAACAGAAATCTAACATCGTAGCAGCACAAGGATCATTCAAAGGTTTCTTTTAATTATTTACCAAGTAATGGCTGCTTCCATAGATTTCATATTTCCTTTTAAAAAAAAAAAATCTAAACAGAAAGTATCATATCTATGGAAACAACCATTACTTGGTCAATGATTTAAAAAGAAACATTATAAATGTATAACCTCGAGCACTCAATAACCAAGCATACTTAGCATGGCAATAATCAGGGGCAAGGGCACAATACCTCTCTAGCAGCCTTTGGTGATCTGATATTTCTTCGTCAACAGAGGGTATTTTCTCATTTGTTTTAGGAACGTGCTGAAAAACCAAATGAGGGAAAGCCTCAGTTGCAATCTTTCAAATGCTAAAGGCCACCACAGCCGCAACATTAGGAAAGTATGTCTGCTCAAATGTATGCTATACTTGTTGCAAAGATTTTTTATTTATTTTTAAATGCACAAATAGGGACACAACTATAGCACATGGACAGTATAAAGAAGAAAAACCCAGAAGGCAAAACTAACATCTAAAATTTTAAAAATCAATTAACTCCCACAAACTTGAGTAGGAGAAACATCTTGTAGCCGCGGTCCAATCATTCATACCCCTCAAACTTAAATAGGAGAAACTTCAACTCTGCCAGGGGTAATTCATCCCCTTCAAAATTCCACGCACTCCTCTCTCTCCAAGAATTTTTCAAATGAATTGATGACCAATTATGCTACTAATGAGATAATTTTCTTCATAAGAGATCTGAAAATTTTATAGCCATTCTATCCCAGACAGCACCCCTGAAAAAAGTAAGAAAATTCCTACAGCATCCCTAAAAAAGTAGAAAATTCTGGTCCTTCAATAAAAGCAGAACTGCCATTCTCCTGATGCTAGAATAATAAAATATATCATATATCATTTATGGAATCTGCTTTACAATGGCATTGTCTTCAACATAGGTGAAACACAATATGCCATAACTTTCATATTTCCAAAAAAGATATTCTCTCTCATATTTTTTCAAAACGACACAACACTACACATAACATACAAGGCAATTCCACTTTTAGGCCTTGTTTGAGAAATGAGATGAGATGAGATGAGAAATCTGTTAATAGTAGTGAAATGGTTTGAGTTAAGATGTTTTATTGGGTTTTGGGAAAGGAGAGAGAAAAAGTCAAATAAAAATATTATAAAGTTAAAATATTGTTAGAATATAATTATATATATTTTTTATTTTGAAATTTGAAAAAGTTGAATTATTTTTAGTGTTTTGTTTGGAAGTTTGGAAAAGTTGTAATGATAGGTAATGATTAGATGAAAAAGTTGAAAATTTGAAATTGAAAAGTGTTTATATTTGAGTGATGTTTGGAAAGGAAACAAGATGAGATAAGATAGGTTCCCAAACGAGGCCTTAGTCTTTGAGCTCTTCAATTCTCCTCTAAGTTGTAATACATTGCAGAATCGGGGCCCAACAAATGAAAATGCATGTTACCAGCACAACAACTTCATCTACTATAACTAAAACTTGAAAAAAAAAAAAATATATTACTTACAGGAACAGGAACCATCTGATCAAATCTTTTGCCTACTTCACCATCCAGAGCAAACTCATCTGTTATGTCCAATGTATGCAACAGGTCCTCGACATTTGATGATTGTTCTCGCGGGCTAGAGCATGAGCCAAAAATTTCAATTTCAGCCACTACATCATTTTCAGTTGCCCTATGATCATCAGCCTTTCCTATTATGTTTATGCTGGGATCTACATCCTCTGTCTTTCTGCCAGGATTTTCGGCTGCTTTCTTATCATGTTCATGCCCTGCATATTGTTTGCGATCTAGCATAATAAGCAAAACACGAAATCATACCAAAAATGAAAATTAATCAAAATGGCAACGGCGAAGTTATATTCACCAGAACTGTGATGTCTTTCTGAAGGACCAAGCCAATCCTGTGCAAGAACAGATGCTTGCAAATGCTCTTCCACAGCTTTAGATAATCCAGAAACTTCAAAAGAATCGATTCGCGTAAATTCTTCTTGAAGAGCACGTGCTACAGCCTCATCATTCTCCACATTAGCATTCTCAGAAAAACCTTCTCTGACATACTCAACTTGACTCAAATCTTGGTCATATTGAGTAATGGTACTACAATAACCGCTATTTGTAAGGGTGCAAACATCTAGTTGATGGAGACCCCACCGAGTAACATCAGGATCTAGCTCATATGTTTTCATTTGCGCATATTAGACCCAAAAGGAGCTCTTGATCCTTGTAACTACCTTGCTTTATCTCTACGCCCAAAACAATTCCAATAATTGGGTGAGACAACTAAATAAGCCATAATCACATTGCACCTAAAATACATATATGCATAACCCACTTAAGAGGAGCAAGAAAAAATCAAACAATAACATTTCCAAGGTCTTTTTTTTT
>QEOT01007634.1:116827-134512 GCA_003123785.1 Pterocarya stenoptera
TTTTTTTTTTTTTTTTTTTTTGGTCTCTTCTCTTTTGTCATGCTATAAGAAAATAACACGCATTAAAAGAAGAAATAATTCGAAAACTGATGATAGTCATAGGCTTCATCTTTTTCATCTTTCTTTTTAATGTATCAATTGTGCTTCATATGCTAATTTCACGTCATGTCGTCTTCTTTCAATTAACGTCCCCTTTTTATCCGGATGGATGGTGGATATGGAATATGCATATTCTGAGAACTGATATAAAGTTTTTGGTATAAAAAATAATAATAATAAGTTTTGAGCACCATCTATGTTTATACATGCACTCATGACTCATCTATGTTTATTCAATCCAGTACTGCACAATACATAATGCAGAGAGTAATTGTCAAAATCAGCTATAAAAGGGCAGCCTTGTGCCTGACTCACGTATCCACTCTCCTCGTGAAGGAGCTGGGTGGGACGAAGAGAGGGCAGGGCCCGGCCCATTACAACTCCCCCCTCTCTTCTTTCCCCCCAAAAATAAGGTATTACTTCTCAGATCATTCATTTCTACCGAGCATGTTAAATATGACAACCTTAGGTCTCCATATTCCACAATTCAAACAACTATTTTCTCCTGTAAGTGGATCCAAAAATATTCTCTTTAAACGTTCTCTTTTGGATTCTATGGAGTCTTCTTCTGCAGCTAAACTCATGATGGGGTGTTCGGGGACTCCAATATCTGTTGTCTCCATAATTCTGTTCACCATCTCTAAGATTTCACTCATTTTGGGGCGTGTTTTAGCCTGCCGCACCAGGCAGCGGTTGGCTACAGCAGCTAACTTTTGAGCAGACTTGAGTGAATACTTTCCTTCGAGTTTGGGGTCCAAAATCAGCTCAAATTTTTTCATATTAGACAGGTGTGGCCTGACCCATTCCAACATTTTTTGCTCGTTCTTGGGGCGGTTCCGATCAAAAGGGCGCCTGCCAGTGATGAGTTCATAAAGGAAAACGCCATAGCTCCAGACATCGGTTTTTGATGTAAGATGCCCAGTTTGAATATATTCAGGAGCCGCATATCCAATTGTTCCTACAACCTATACGAAAATTAGGAAAGTCATTTCCTCTATTTGTGCGCACTAGTATTAAAATACATAGAATGCATGAGACCATAATGGTACCAACAACAAGAAGAATAAGACATGCCAAAAAAAAAACCATAAATACAAAGTCAGAATCTAACACATTATACACAGATTATCTTGTCAAGTACATCTATTAAAATGATCAACATAACAGAGGCTTTCAAAGTTAGAAAGAAGATAGATACTTTAGATGAAAAAGATCATTAACATTAGAAAAGTTAGAAGATAGTTTCCTCGAATTTGTATATAAGTTTAACCATAAAGAGCCTTCTTCTTTTGATAAGTATAAAGGAGACATCTTCCGAACATGGTATGCATCCCTAATTAATGAAAATAATAGTAAGACGCTAAGTGTGAGAAAAGCCAGTACAAGTGTAGTAGACATACCGCAGTTGAGACATGACTTAATCCATCTGAAGGCCCCAGCCTGGCCAATCCGAAGTCTGATAATTTTGCATTCCATTGGTCATCCAAAAGAATATTTGAAGACTTGAAATCCCTAAAGATAATCTGCCCCAACAAAAAAAAATTATAGAACAGCAACAAATAAGAAATTTTTTTTTTTGGACTAGCAGCTTTGATGCACAATAGATTATCTTAGAATTAAAAAGAAATAGTTCTACTAAAGATTAGACTTAAGAGAATGCAAAAGACCTGAAAATCCATTCCTTCGTGGAGGTATGCTAAGCCGCGAGCAGCATCCTGAGCTATTCTCATTCTTGAAGCCCACGAAAGAGGTGTCTGAAATCGGCTTGATAAGTGATCTTGCACACTTCTGTTGGGCATGTATTCGTATACCAGCAGCCTCTGGATCCCTCTTTCATCATCCTCAGCACAATGGCCCAATAATTTAACAAGATTTGGATGTTGAACAACCCCTAAAACGTTTACTTCTGTCACCCACTCTCTATGGCCCTGTCAGCAAGATATGATAACACAAAAATTGTACCTCTTAAGTCATTAAATATTTTGAAATGCTGCAAAGACAGACATAGAACAGAGAAAACAATAATAAGACCATTTCCTTTTAGTTTTTCTTATTAAACTTCACCAATAAGAGGGTGAAGATATATATATTTTTTTTTATCAATAAAAAATAAGTTTCATTAATATGAATGAAAATAGGCATAACCCATGTACACAGAGAGTATACAATAAAAAACACCTAAATACATTTTCAAAACGCTAAATTAGAGACAAGAACTCATGTACACTATTTCCATTAAGAACAATGGCTGAAAACCATAGGAGTAAAGCGTGTAGAAAAAAATTCTGAAGCTCCGCCATAATGCTCTCCCTATCTTCAAAGCACCGTGCATTCCTTTCCATCCAAGTACACCACATAATGCACAACGGGATCATCTTCCAAGCTGCTGCTACCTGGGAACAACCTTGTAGACCCTTTCAACAAGCAATCAGATCAGCCACCGTTGCCGGCATAACCCACGCGACATCTACTCTACTAAATATCCCCTTCCACAGCTCTCTCGTCACCTCACAATTCAATAATAGATGGTCCACTGATTCTCCATATTTTTTGCACAAATAACACTAATCCATCACAATGAGGCCCCTCTTCCTTAAATTATCCATGGTTAGAATTTTTCCAAGTGCCGCAGTCCGCAAAAAAACAAAAAAAAAAAAAAGCCATTTTGGAAGGTACACGAGACCTCCATATGCTTTTCCATGGGAAATGTACATTATCTTGTGATGCCAGAATTTTATAATATGCCTTAACTGAGAACTTCTTGCTGCCCCTGCACCTCCATTGTAACCTATCGCCTTGTGCCGTTAGTCTTCTTGATGAGTATATCAAACTAAAAAATTCTGAAACGGTAGACAATTCTCAATCATGGTTATCCCGAGTGAAAAAAATATTTCACTGATAAGAGCCTTGGGAAAATACAAGCAAATCCGCCACCGAAGCCTCCCTATTAGCCGCAATGTTATAGAGAGCTGGGAAGGCCCTCTCCAGAGCATGCTCTCCACACCAAACATCATGCCAAAACCTGATGCGAGTGCCATGTCCAACCACAAATCGAATATTATTTTCAAAGCATTGCCAAACGCCTTTATATATCTCCACAAACGCACACCATTACCCTCCCCCTCACTTTATTAGTGCACCAACCCTCCCAAGCACCACCATATCTAGTATTTAAGACTTCCTTCCACAATGACTCCCCTTCCACGTGATACCTCCATAGTCATTTCCCTAGTAGCGCTTTATTGAAAGTTCTCAAATTGCACACACCCAATCCTCCACTCGAAACTGGAGAGCAAACTTTATTCCAATTAACAAGATGAAATTTGGTTTCCTCTCCCAGACCACCCTACAAGAAAGTCCGGAATAACTTCTCGATTCGATGCGCCACCCCCGCAGGCAACGGGAATAGAGATAGGAAATAGGTTGGGAGGTTAGATAAAGTGCTAGTGATTAGTGTGAGCCGCCCTCCCTTCGATAGATACAACCATTTCCACCCAGCCAACCGTTTCTCCACTCTCTCAATAACCCCTTCCCAAATGCCTCTAGCTTTGAAAGCGGCCCCCAAAGGAAGGTCCAAATATTTCATAGGCAAAGAAGACACTTTACACCCCAACATATCTGCAAGTAGACTGATATGAGGCACCACACCCACTGCCACCATCTCAGATTTGCCCAAGTTTACCTTGAGTACCGTCACGACCTCAAAGCACAACAAAAGTGCTTGTATAGCTTTAATTTGACCCACCTCCGCTTCACAAAAGATAAGTGTATCTGCAAATAAAAGATGTGAGATCATAACAGAACCATAAGTACCATTGCCCACTAAAAAACCAGCTCTAAAGCCACCCTCTACAACTGCCTTCACCATCCTGCGAAGTGCCTCCATAACAATAACGAAAAGAAATGGAGACAACGGGACCCCTTGCCACAAGCCGCGAGAACTATTAAAGAAACCCGTTGGAGTACCATTAACTAGCACTGAGAAACGCATAGTAGTTACGCACAGTAGTTATGCAATATCGAATCCATGAAATCCACCTGTCGCCGAAACCACACCTCCCAAGTAAGTAAAGGAGAAAATCCCAATTCACATGATTATAGGCTTTCTCCGTATCAAGCTTGCATAGTATGCCTGATTTTCCCTCCTTCAACCTTTGATCCAAGCACTCATTGGCAATAAGAACTGAATCAAGTATTTTCCTCCCCCGAACGAAGGCATTTTGAGGCTTTGAAATGATTTGCTCCATTACCACACTTAACCGATTAGCCAGAACCTTCGAAATAATTTTGTAAACCCCGCTCACTAGGCTAATGGGACGGAAATCATCAACTTCCATCACTCCCTATTTCTTCGGAACGAGGGCTATGAACGTCGCATTGAAGCACTTCTCAAACTTTTGGAAAGCATGGAATTCAAAAAAGACGCGCATTACATCACTTTTCACAATCTCCCAGCAATGTTGGAAAAACCCCACCGAAAAACCATCTGGCCTAGGTGCTTTGTCTTTGGCCATGCTGCTAATGACCTTATGCACCTCATCTTCTTCAAAAGGTCTTTCCAAACAGCTCGCACTTTGCATATCAATAGACTCAGAAGGCAAACCATCGTGCTTCGGCCTCCAGTTGGTCGGCTCCATGAGCAGGTTCTCATAGAAGTTCACAATATGGTTCTCTAAATCAGGGGGGAAGAGAGAACTTGATTACTTGCCTTAAGAGTCTCAATAGTGTTGTTGCGCCTATGAGAATTGGCCACTCTATGGAAAAACTTCATACATTTATCTCCTTCTTTTAGGCAAAGAGCCCTGGATTTTTGGCGCCACGATGTTTCCTCTCAACAAAACCCTCTCCAATTTAGTCACCACCACACTCTTTCTCAACAACGCCTCTTCTGAGGCATTTCCCATCAACATTTGTTCCTCCAAGTCCTGAAGCTCCTCCAAAAAGGTTGTCAATACTACCAAAAACTTCCAATAATTTTGTTGTCTTCTGGTTGTCAATACAACCAATAATTTTTTTTTTTTTTATAAGGGTGAAGATAATATATTACAAAAAACAGACCTGTAGTGTTTGTGGCATAAAGCTAATACGTTAGTATCAAAAGTTCGTACCATTACCAAGAAAAACATGCAAACTATGTGTCTGAAAGTTTCTAATTTTCCTGCTGCAAACATTCTAACTAGGTTATTGCATAATCAAATACACTAGAAGCATATTTTCACTTGAGTACAGAAGAGGAAGAATAACCTAGAAGCATACACTAAAACTTGCCTGCAATCCTCTTCTACTAAGTTGCTTAACAGCGACATCTATCTTTTTATGAGGATCATCTGTGCTTCGGATCACGCCCCTATATACACCACCAAACCCACCCTCTCCAATCATGACAGAGCGGCTGAAATTCTTTGTGGCCGTCTTCATCTCTGAGAACGTGAATTCTCTGAGATTACTTTGTCTTTGAGACATGATAGCAAATGACTTGACAGAGGATGCAGTGCTTAATTCTGAGACATTCTGAGAATTGAATTCAGAACCAGATCTCCTCGTATCCTGGTCTGTGGACATGGTTGTGGAGGTAGACCGAACAGAAATAGACTTTATAGTCCCTGGTTCATCATTTTTCTCTTTATTGGGGAAAGGAAAACACTTCATGGCCTCTCAAAACTGATTTCTTTGCTGCATATCCAACAACTGCATCATGATGGGAAAAAAAAAGGCTGATGCAAGTAGCCAAGGCACCATTTTATTAATAGACACAACTCCAAATTTGACTTGGATTCATAAGACCCATGATGTTTATGAAATACAAAAGTGCACCTAAATTTTCCTTTCACGTATTCAAATAGACACTGGTCATTTATTTTGCTTAAATATCCCCATAAATTCACCAGGAAAATAGGTAAGTTAATTGTCTTCGACAAAAACATTATTAAAAAGCAAGAACCAAATCTGCCAACAATGGGGTCCAACTCTCTTCCAAACAAGCAGAGATAGTTATAGACTTGAGAAGTGCTATAGCTATAAAGAGATTTCACAAAATTAAACTCACAAATCTGATATGGTTTCATATGATACGTGAAATCTAATTTACAATAATAAAAAAAACAAAAATTAGAATCTGATATATCACACCAAGTCATGTCAATTTGTGAATATACTTTTGTGAAATCCCTTTGCGGCCAAAGCATTTTTCGACTTGAGAAGTGTGATACTTGGAATATATAGCTAATCACTTTTGAGTTTCCTACTGCCCTTCAAGAAATCCCCTTCACTCAGGGTTAGGGCTGAGCTCAGAAAAGTAATCCACCGTTTATTTGCAATCTCCACCATTGTCAAACAGCTAAATATATTAACATCGTCACCCTATGGTAACTTAACAACTTTCATTGCTAGCCTACAACTTTCTCACTTGAATACTCAGAATCCGGGGACTGAATCCGGGGAATTCAATTATAAAACATCAGTTTCAGAAATTCAGCAGGCTAAAACACAGAAAACAAAGGATAAATTGATAAGAAGAATAGGAAGACTTACCTCTCATACAATTCAAATAGATAGAAGTGAAGGAACAATTTTATAACAATCAAAGAACTTTATTCTAGGATTTTCCGAGCGAAACCCAAAGACCGAGAAAGAGAGATGAGCGTATCCAGGGACACGACGAGCACTCCACGATCCACGGCAAGTCAATAGTACGCAGCTGGAATTTAGCTCAACAACCAAAAGCCCCATTAGACAGAAAAGAAAACAGACAAAAGAATAAATAAAAAGTATGGGAGCGTAGACCCGGAAAGTGGAGGGGTCAGGGGCGTGTGAATGAAACGAGTTTATGGTGTGAAAAGGAAAGCCGAGTAAGAAGATGGATGGCTTTCTTTTGGAGAAAGGCATGGAGTATGTGAATCCTGGAGACCGAGTCTCGTTGAATATGGGAAAATGTTATAAATATTTTAATAACTTGATCATTTCATTCGGGTCGTCCTCATAAATTGCAGTCAGAAGTTGAAAACCCAGGGGCACGGTTGTCCGATTCGGCAATGGAAGTGCTCCATCATTTTGTCATGCCCAGAATGCATCCAACGTGTTCTAGTCTTTACGTGTGCAGGATTACTCAATTATTTATTATACAAAATCCCTAATTGCCAGCACCGTACGTGAAATTGTCGTGAATGCATCCAAGGGTGTTTAGTCTACGGGCAGGTTTGGGATGAATGGAAATTTTTTTTCTGATTTCAAAATTTAAAATATTATGTTTTAATATTATTATTATTTTAAAATTTAAAAAAGTTGAATTATTTATTATATTTTATATGGAGATTTGAAAAATATGTAATAATGAGTTAATGTGAAATGAAAATTTTGCATCTCATCTCACCTCCAAACCTGCCCGTACGTGTGCAGGGATTACTCAATTGAAAAATACCAGTATCTGTATACAATTCTATTATAGGTACTCGGCGTTGGATAGTTGTTGCGGAATCAATTGACCACGTCAACCGATAATATTTAAATTAATTAATTAAAATTTAAAAAAAATTAAAAAAAAACAAATAGATAAGATGGTCTAACACATATCCGCTCGTCTAACTGACTGCAAGGTCTTTATTTTCTGGAATTGGAGAGCGAAACCAAATAAGTTGATTTCAACTTTTTCCCTAGCTTTTCTTTGCTAACAAACACGGGGAGATTGAGAGAGACGGATACAGAGAAAAAGAACTTTGATGAATTGTCTAACCTGGCACTAGGAGAAGATCCACCCTCTTGTGAAACAGAGTCAGCAGCTCCCTTGGTCCCAGCCAACACCCAAATCGGTCTCAATCTCTCAAAAGGAAATCGAACCCATCCCAGATAAAAGCTGTTGTTTTGAGAATGATTTTTGGGTAGCTGTTGTAGGAGTGGTTGCCTTGTTCTTTCATTTTTACAACACTATTTAGGTAAAGTCTTAAAGGATTAGAAAAAAACTACGCATACAAGGAATCAAAGGTCCTCCACCTTCATTTTTTTTTTCTTGGGAATCTGTTTGAGATGCAGAAGATTCAATCCTAGGTGATGAAAGTCCCAAATTGTTGCATTGAAGGGTCAAATGCAATGTACATCATCTAATATGCATTAAAGTCGTTCAAGTACAAGGGCTTGTCGTTCAGAACGAAATGGATTCCTTCCATTCTTGCAAAACTAGAACCTGCAAGGCTCCCACAATTTCCTTGCAACACTAAAAGTATGATGACAATAAAATATTTCAGTATTAGGGAGTTGAAAACTCTCTTCCCCGACATTCTGGACTGGTTAGGTGGCCCTGAACAAAGTTTTTTGAACCTTTTAAATATTTTTTGTAACAATTGAGTGCTAGCTGTTTTGGTAGATAACGCAGCGTTTCCTGTCCACGTGGAGGCCCGTGTACGCAGGGGTTATCCCTCCCATGTGCAAATAGACTTTTTCATCCGTATAAGTTTTATTCATCATTTGATCGCTCATATTTTTAAATTTTTTTATTTAATAATTAAGAAATTAATTTTTTGTATATTAGTATATTTTTTGTATTTTTTAAAAATATAAAAAAATGTAAAAAAATGAAAGAAAATAAAGATAAAAATAAAAATTTGTGCTAGCGGGCACGCCTAGCGATTAGGAGTGAAAACCGATGTCTTCGGCGTAGTTTTTGAGCAAAACCAACGCTGACCGACGTCTGAGAAACTGGTGGTGCAACCGACCGTAATTGGTCGATGGGGAGGAGGAAACCGATCAAGGCAGTTCTCTGGCAGTTTTCAGTCGACGTTGGCTCCTTTAATTGCGAGATTCTACTGAAAGAGAGAGAAACAGAGAGAGTTACATAGGAGAGAGAGAGAGAGAGAGTTATAGAGTTGCAGAGGAGTCAGGAAATGGAATAAGCTTGGGGAAGAAGAAAACCCCATATCGAAACAACGTCGTTCCACTTAAGTGTAAGTGGAATGGCATCGTTTCAAACATTTTTTTTTTCTTATGTCCTTAATAAAATGATGCCGTTTGGTATAATATCAAACGGCGTCGTTTCTATTATATATTGTATACTTATAGGTATAGAACGACGCCGTTCCATTTAAACTTAAGTGGAACGGCGACGTTTTGCTTAGGTTATATTAAAAAATATATAAAACTTATTATATCAGTTGGTTTAGTGGTCCGGCCCAGCTTTAAAACGAGACCGAACCGCTGAACGTCAATTTTTGTAATATTCCACCGCACGCCGGCCGGTTCTCCACCAGTTCCTAACACAGCCGACTGGTTGCATTGGTTTCTATACAGCCCTACCAGTGGTCAAAGCTGGGTGGCATGCTAGCTCAACTCTTACTCAATTATTTATTATACAGTGGGAAATTATATTCCCACCTAGAAAATTCACGATAAAATTCATCGATTGTATTTTTTATTTAATAATTACAAAAATATTTTTTTAATGAATTTATAATTTTTAAAATATACAAAGATTTTACAAAATATATTTGAAAAAAATACTAAAAAAAAGAATTTGGTAGTTCGGTTACTCCCCTTGTGGGTGTAGCAACACCCTTACATAGTATAGTTGAGAATATGGTTTTTGCATTTTTTTTTTTTTTAATCTAGATCATGTTTGGGAATGGAGATGATCTAATTTCATAATCTTTCAAAGGAGAAGCTCCTAGCCGGTCGGGTGTGTAGTCCCTTTTTACACTCGCCAATGAGGAGTTGTCACGTAGGCGTTTCAGCAAAATTAAGTTTACATTCGCATGCAGGTGGTCCTTGATTTTTTTTGTTTTGTTTCTGTGATCTCCCCCCTCTCACTCTCTCTCCACCCCCGTCGCCTACTCCTCTCTCTCTCTCTCTAAGCAAATAACCTCTCATTCAAAACCCTCATCCTTCTCCAATTGTCGCCCCCCTTCAACAGTTTCAAAACCTTCACAAAGACTATTCTATCCTTATCCTGCATAATGGCTTATATAATGACATCTCTAATGAATCGTCCCTTGATCAATATGCCATTGCAAAAAAGAGTCTACCCTTGATCAATATGTAATTGCAAAAGAAACAACCAAATAACAAAATTAATCCCTGACATTTTTTTTGGAAAAAATATTTTTTTCAAGGCGACAAATATGCATTCAAGAAAGAGGTAAACTTTATGGGAAAAGTATCATGAGACTAGTAAATTCAAGAAAGATAACCTGCATCACCATGAATAAAACCAAACCTTAAAAATTTGCAGAAATTGAACCCACAAAACCAAGTTTGATCTACCACCTCGCCCAATGCTTAAAAATTTTCTGACTGTCTTGATACCTTTAGCAATTGGTCTGGCCAAAGCATCAACATCCGGAAATCTTCTATTCACTTTAGCAGAAATACCTCCCAGGAGGTCATAAATGATATCAGGAATACCTTCAACTTCAGAGTTTCCCCTCCGAAATCTATTTACCTAGGTCTCCCTCTCTCCGATGGTGTAGATAGAAAGGCATTTCTTTATGACTTAATGGACAAGATCTGCAATAAACTTCAAGGTTGGAAAGCAAAAATTCTTTCTTAAGCTGCCAAAACTTGTCTCATCAGAGCTGTAGCTAGCTCCATTCCCACCTATGTCATGTCCTCCTCTCTCATACCCAAAACCATGCACAAAAATTTAGACTCCCTCTTTATAAGGTTTTGGTGGGGTTATAAAGAGGATATCAGCAAGAAATTCACTCCTATGTCTTGGAAGTCTATTTGTCTCCCCAAATCCATGGGTGGTCTCGGCCTAAAGGACATGTCTCACCTCAATTCAGTTCTGGTTACCAAATATGTCTGGTTCATCATTAATAGTTCATCTAGTCTTTGGAAGGATGTCATATCAAGGAAATATTTAGGATCCTATTCCTTCTTTGATGTCCCCTCTAAAGCCACTGATTCTCGATTTTGGAAGAGTATTCTTAATCAAATAGATTTCCTCAGATTCAGCATCTGCTTTCAAATCAATAATGGTAATTCCACGAGGGTTTGGCTTGATTTTTGGGTCCCTTCTGCACCTAGCTCTATACCCCTTCCTAATCCCACCAACCATGTCGTCCCTGATTATAACATGACTATTTCTAAGCTCACTCTTGAAGAACCTAGGGGGTGGAATGTCCTTTTTATAAATACCCTATTCTCTGAAAACACTGTTAGAGCAATTCCAAAAATTCCGTTAGCCAATCATAATTTCCATCAGGCACAAGACAAGATCAAATGGATCCATCACTTATCGAGAAATTTCTCGATTAAATCTGCCTATGCAACTCTAGTCACTAGGAGTAATCCTTCTTTCTGACATTCAGCCTTTCAACTGGAATAACCTTTGGAAATTGAAACTTTAAGATAGGCTGAAACTTTTTTCTGGAAATCTAGCTAGAACATCCTTCCTACCAAGGTCAAGATTAACTCCGTCATCCATCTTGAAGAGGACCATATTCTTTGTCCCCTTTGCCAATAAGAACCTAAAGAGATATCTCATCTTTTCTTTAACTGCCCCTACTTGAGAATTCTATGGAGAAATTCCAATTGGCCTTTGGACATTGCCACCTTTGCTAGGCAGCTTTTTTCTTCCTGGATTAAAAATATCCTCAACCCCTCTCTTGCTCTAAAAATCCCAAAGGAAAACCATCATCATTTCCAGATTTTTGCTGTCATTGCTATGGACAATCTGTGGTTTCTCATAAATAAAAAAGTACACAATCAGATTTCTATCTATCCATCCCTTACTTAGTTTGCCTAGTCTGTCTTGTTCACCTTCCGGCAACACACAAAAGCCTAGGTCAGTGTCAACTCTCAAAAGGAAACTAGGAAAGGTTTGTTAGCCTCTAAATTATTTCCTCATCCGTTTTGATGTCGCAATCATAGATCAAGGGAGTATTATATCTTCCATATGTTGGAGTGACTCTGGTGAAATCATTTTTGCAATCACTGATCTCATATGTAGCATGAGTCATAATCAGGGTGAAGCTAGAGCGGCTTTGATGGCTATTATTGAAGCAAAAAATAAGAGATATGCAAAATATTATCCTTGAAGGGGATTCAAGCATCACCATAAATGTAATTTCCAAGCCACCAGAAGTTCAAAATTGGACATTGAGCCCTATTATCAGTGACATCAAGTATCACCTCCTTTCTTTCTTTGTTTTTGTGGAAAATTAGGAAGATTCATCGGTCTGAGAATCGATGCGCGCACAACTTGGCGCAATGGGCAGCGGCGACACAAGCATTTGGAAACATTCCTCTTATCCAAATACCACATTCTCTTTTGAAGTTTCATAGTGGAAAAGACCCACCTGTTTAATTTATGTTTAATTATGTATTTATGTGTTTGTATCAAACTTTTATGTATCTGGACTTATTTGGTAATGAATGTAGTTTAACTTGCTCAAAAAAATAAAAAAAGTTTGATCTACTTTCTCGAACCCACAAAAAATTGCAAAAATCGAACCCACAAAATCCAGTTTGATCTATTGTCTTGAACCCACAAATGGCATCACCATGAATAAATCGAACCCTAAAAGGCTAAAATAAACTTACTATAAGGGTTCTTTCTAGGAGAGGTCAAGGGTAGAGACGAGAGAATGGGAAAAGGGGAAAGAGAAGAGCTTTACCGAAATGAGAGGGGAGAGAAATGAAAGAGGGTTGATTTAGTACGCTAGTATATATACACCATAAATCACATAGGTCTCATATTTGTTGAAATCTTATTGGATGGTGTAAAAGAGAGCTAAACATCCGACCGGCTCTAAACTTTTCTCTTTTTCAAAACTTAATTTCTAAATATTACTTAAATATAAAATATTTTTTTTAATTTTAAATTTTTTATCTAATCATTACATAATTGTTAAACTTCCAAAAAATCATAAAAGATAATAAAACATTTTCAATTTAAAAAAAAAATGTATTCAAACAATCTTTTAATTTTATAATAATTTTATTTAATTTTTATCTCTTATTTTTCAAAATCTAATAAAATATTTTAACTCAAATCCTTTTAATATTATTCACAAAATTATTATCACATCTCATCACTCAAACACTATCGCAAACTAGAGATAGTGTATACTTCATTATAATAAATACTATCCATGAGTCTCGAATTACAATATTGTGTCTACATAAGTACTCTTCTTTACATAAGTACACTATTGGAATTATCATCAATATCGCGTACAGAAATATATTTTAATGCTATCACCTGCTGGCCAATCTATCAAACTCTTGTGCTTGTCTTTTGCCTTGTGTGCAAACATCGTTCGGTTAGTAGTCAGCATCTCGTAATTGAAAAATTATATTTCTAGTCTTTGAGATTATATATGCATGTCCTTTATTAAATGAAAAAAAAATATTATTTTAATAAAATTATTTTTATAATTTTAAAATAAAATTATCTAAATTTATTTTTCAATTCCTATTTAAAGATTGTAAGTAACATGTAGTGGCGGTCTTACACTCGATGATATTTCCCTCATTTTTCGCAAAAAATACTAGTAACTAAACTCAAAACAACTATATCCCTTATCAAAAGAATAAAAATGACAAACGACAGTACTGCTAGTCATTTTCTCGCCATTTTATGGCGTGATATTAAATAATTAAAGGTTATTTATTTATGAACCAATTACTTGATGCCATGTAAAAGAATGACAGGAGAATGATAATAAAATAGGTCATAAATAATTCAAATTCTAATTATACCACTTGCTATATTCCGTAAAAATCGCATTATGATAATAAAATATAAAAGGAAAATAGGACTCTTTCCATTGGGATTTTTATTTTTATTTTTAATTTTTTTACTTAGTGATTAAAGAATTATTTTTATAATGATATTGTAAATTTTTATTTTTTTTAAAAATATTTCAAAATGTTAAAAAAATACATGTGAAAAAAAAAAAAAACGATACAAAATATACTAGGAGGAGACCCCAGCAAAAGCTCCTAACTATAGCTGTAGAGCCACAATATATATAAAAAAAAAAAAAAAACTAAAATGATTAGATACTTATTTATTTTTAAAATGATTAGATACTTAATCGGATAATCCAAAACTCCCGAACCAAAGACTCATATCTCATGAGCTCCGGAGTAGAGTCGAAAGTAAGATCTTGTTTACTTTTAAGATTAAAATTTTGAAAACTTTTCATTTTATTATTATAATTTTTTTAAATTTTTATATAAAATAAAATAAAAAATTAAATTTTTTTAAATCTTAAAATAAATATAATATTAAAAAATATATTTTAATAATATTTTATTTATTTTTTTAACTTTAATTTTAATTCATCTTATCTTCAAAACAAACCAGGCTGAGGCTAAAAGACATGTTGTCCATGATTTTAGTTTAATTCCACCCTTCACGGGGGTCTTATTGCAAGACATTCATCTGCAAGCACGATCGCTTTTAAATACTCGAATACGTTTCTGGTGTCAACGATTACAAAGTCAACAATACCGAACTTGTCTGAAGGCCGGCAAAGCCAAGGCTTTAGAACGTGGTTTCCCTGCTTGGTCCCACCATACTCCCTTCACTACTCCCTCCGTCTCTCTCTCTCATTGCCACATTCCGCCACTTCCATCCTCATTTTGCCCTCTGAAAGCCCCCGCCCCTCCCGCCCCCCCCCACGTAGATCCCCAGCCACGGATGAACCAGACCAAGTTGCCCTGGCCCCAGTTCAGCTCGTCCCTGGATCTCCACCTGCACCGATCACATTCTGCAGACTCCGTTTCCCTTTGATAATCTCAGCAGTCCTTGTTTCATTACCTCCATCATCTTCCATTGCCCAAATGAGCTTAGAGAAGAAGCTCAAGACATTTACCTCGTGGACAACTCTCAGTTTAGCCGTTGTAATTCTGTGTTTGGTGCAGTTGGTCCGGTGCCAAGATGCGACTGGCGATACTAACCAATTTGACAACCCTGCAACTCTTGCGCTTATCACACAGGTTGTCTACGGCCAGCTTTCCAATCTGAGCGCTGTTATTCAGAAGGATGTCGGCAACCAGTCCAGCTTCTGCATTAAGGATTGGTCAGTGATTCTTTTTTGCTTTGCGCTGTGTTCGGTTGCTCAGAAAACACGTGTCACGAAACTAAATCAGGATTTTGAATATATGTTTTTTTTTTTTAAATTAGGGTTTGCAAAGTCAAAGTCAAATTTAGTTGAATTAGCTGGGTTGATTTGAGCCATTGCCAATAACGATAATACAATGGTCTAATCACATAGTTGCAACCAAAGCTTAAGTTGGTAGAGAATGTAGTTTGCATATTTATTTGTTCAAGTTTCAACGTTTTGGTTTCTTTTTCTTTTTCCTTCCAAATTCTTGGCTACATAATCAACGATTCCCTTTAATTTTATTTATAAAATTAGAACGTCATATATAATCATATATGTTTACACATGCTTTAGTCTTTCATTTTAATCGAGTGGGTTTTGAAGCTTACTTTGTTGGTTCAGGGATGCTGATTGGGACCGAGCATTTGATTTCTCATCCAACTTGGACTTCTTGTCTTCTTGCATTCAAAAGACTAATGGTATAATTACTAATTAATAAGTAGAAGGAAAAAAAAAATAATGCTGCTCTTTTGATTGCTAAGAAAATGCAGGAAAAGCAGAGATCTTTCTTTTTTTCCCCAGATTTTTGTTCTCTTAGTATCTAGTCTGCTGATTAACACGCAACCCATATGAGTCAGTCAAACTGACCTTTTCATCTCGGAGAGAAATCAACAAAATATCAATCAATGCTCTAGAATTTTTGTGTTCGTCTGTTTAGCTTAAGTGTTCTATCTCCAATTTAGGTGTTCATTTCTCAGCCCAAAACTGCACTGGTGTGAAACTCTGAAAGATTACTGATGTAGTGGTAGAAATCTCAAAGATACAAGACAACCCCGCCTTGTATGGTTGACTAAATGGAGGTAAATAGAATTTTAGTGTTTGGAATGATGTGGGGTTGCTAGATCTCACATTTTAAATTTCAGTATTGTATACCAAGTTCAACATAATTATCATATTACTCTAATGGTTCACACCATCTTCCATAGCTACTAGAGATGTCAGAGAAGAAAATTTATGGTTCACGCTCATCCAATTTGTAATCAGAATAAATTTTTACGACCCTCAATTTATTCTGGTTAGCAATAAGTAAGTTAATATTTGTGGCACTAGTGTGCTCCTCAGCCTGGTTCTGCTTTGGCAAGTTTATGGTTAAGCATAAAGGACCATGAGTGCGAGGAGGGCCTAGAAAATTCATCACCAAAAATCCGAGTAACACATGCAGTTTTTCCTTGCTGAATGTTCTCAATCTACTGGTAAATACTTTTAGTTATAATTCCTATCTTCTCATACTTTTGTGGTGATTTTCATTGCTCACCAGGAGACATTACACGGCGCGTGTGTACAGCAGCAGAAATGAAATTTTACTTGAATAGTTTCTTCGAAAGTCCAGGAAGTGAAAATTACTTGAAACCTAATAAGAACTGTAATTTAACTTCATGGGTTTCTGGCTGTGAACCAGGATGGGCTTGTAGTGTTAATTCAAATCAGCAGGTTAATCTTAATGATGCAAAGGTTATCCCTGCAAGAACTCTGAACTGCCAGGCTTGTTGTGAGGGTTTCTTCTGTCCTCATGGTATTACATGCATGATACGTAAGTATTAGATAATCCTTTAGATGCTCTCTCTGCTAAGTAGTAGGTTAGAATTGAGAAACCTTAAAAAGCTAATTTATCTTAGAGGGCATCAATTACCTTGAAAAGCTAAGTATCCTTTCGGTATATTTGGACTCTTGCCTATTCTTGATCAATAAAATCTTGTTAACTGATAAAAAAAATTACTATGAAAAATTGGTGATTGTAAGTTATTGACTAGGAGATTGCGTGTAAATTTCTGCCCTTAGGATGAACGGTCAACCAGTTCCCTTCTTTGAAGTGTAATATGTTCTTGAACTTGGTAAAAAGATGTTACTAATTTTTCTTCTGATTGTTGCTATTGGATATCATGGTCTTGAAGCGTGCCCGCTAGGTTCTTATTGTCCCCTTGCTAAGCTCAACAAAACCACTGGTGTTTGTGAACCGTAAGTTGATATTCGGGCCTAGAATCACTTAATTTATAATTTTAATTGCCATGCATGCATGCAAATCATACACAGATATATGTTTCTGCAGATATCTATACCAACTACCTCCTGGGCAACCAAACCATACTTGTGGAGGAGCAAATATTTGGGCTGATGTTGGTAGTAGCAGTGAGTTATTCTGTTCAGCAGGATCATTTTGTCCAACTACCACCAGAAGAATTACTTGCAGTAGTGGGTATAAAAAATTTCCCTTTCTTGATTATGTAGCAACCTTATATAACTTTTTGCTGGTTGCAACCTAGTACCATTTGTTCCATCATGTTTCGACGAGATAGTACAGTAAAATTTTTGTTTTTGTTTTTTCTTAATCATGTTATACTCTTTTTTACAATAATATAGTTGCTTCTTGCTGCCTCTATACAACCTATCTAATGCTATAAAATATTTTTAATGGAATGGCAGAAATTACTGCAGGATGGGTTCTACATCCGAGAAAAGTAAGTTCTCTATCTTCTGCTTTTTATTG